>OX596010.1:54829197-54881697 GCA_951394025.1 Heteromyza rotundicornis | reverse complement strand
CAAATACATAATGGTTGTCTTGCTCAGTTAACAATATATCTGGACTGCAATGCCAGTGAATTGAATTTGAATTTGAATTAAATATATGACACACTAGTATCCAAGGGTATATTGTTTTTGTCACTCCTTTTGTAACGCCCATAAGGAGGCGTGTCCGGTATGGAAAAGTATATATATTCTTGATCAGCATCACCTTCTGAGTCGATTAGTCCATGTCCGTCTGTCTGTCATTTCGCACGATAACTGTCGTATCTTTTGAGCTATCGACAAATTTTGGGATTCCTCTTATTTTGGCGAATGATTGGAAGGTATTGAAAATGGGCAACATCGGATAAGAGCCACGCCTACCTCCCATACAAATTGGCCGTTAAATTTGTATTATTTTCGGTTATCTTAAGAAATACTGAACCGATTTGGATGCGGTTTTTTGCATTGGGTTGGAAATGAGGTCGGGAACGAAATGGGGATGAAACTGGAACGAAATGGAATTGGACCGCAACAAAATGGAATTGGAACAACATTTTTAAATGGATCAGGAAGTTTAAGTTTAAATTATCGATAAATATTGGAAAATTATCGATAAATATTGGAAATTATCGATAAAACATCTATAAATTATCGATAAAATATCTATAAATTATCGAAAAAATCGATAAAATATTGAAAAATTATGAATAAAATATACCTAAATATCGAAAAACTATCAATAATATATATCAGAATGTATCGTACTCGCATATGTAGGGTATTATAACTTCTGTTAGACCGAAGATAATTCTCTTACTTGGTTTTATTCATTTTCCCAACTTCAACCTCGTTGTGGCAGTACATAACGTCAGAATATCTTACTTAGAATCCTTTGGAGCTTCCATCCCGCCCTTGCCCTTAGCGATATCTGGAAAAAAAATTCTCAAATACAAGCTCCCTCCACCTTACTATATATGTACACAGGGTTACCAGATTCTCTTGAGGAAAAAAGAGTACAGAGTTGCAGGGGGTCCTAAACTCCTCGGTTTTACACCACATAATTTTTTATAAACCAAAAAAAAATTAAAAAACAAATTCTTCAAAAAAGTTTTAGAATCCGACCTTTGATAAAATGTCCAAAGTTTTTTTTAATCTGAAATACTAAAAAAAATCAATTTAAAATTTTGTAAAACTCACCAAGTACCAACGTATACGCTGATTCAGAATTAAAATTTACTACTCATTTTTCTTTAGGCGTTAATGAATTTAAATTTGAAACTCCAAAGGGTCTAGTTGACAATCAAATTAAACGGATAAAAGGTATAACACAAAATTTTAGACTCAAGTGCTAATGTTCCGATCCTTCCTCAAGAAATTGATAAATTTAGATATATATGAGACATTCAAAATTGTTGTTGCTTTTCGGTTAAAAAAGTGCTATGTTTCATACTAAACTTTTTGTTATAGTCCTAGCATTTAAGAATTTTTGTAACTTTTTGAATACAATGTGACGAAAGATGCTTCACTAACAAACATAATATTTGAAGGTTTTTTTTGAATTCTGACGAATAACAAAAATTAGTAACCTTACTGAGCCGATACATTCAGTTGTTATATGGTAAAGTCACAGAAATAAGTAAAAGAGCACTTAAGAGTACTTTCGGGAAAAAAGTAAGAGTAAAAAAGAGGAGGGCCTCAAAAAGAGTACTGTACTCTTTAAAAGAGTACGTCTGGTAACCCTATATGTACATATATTTATTAGGGTGCTTCATTTGTTTAGAGTATTAAAATGATGTGCTCCACCAGTCATGGTAATTGATGTCTATTTCAAATTTGCGACCAATTGAACATTATTTAGAGGTCGTTATGATTTGACTATTTTTAAGGTGCAGTTGCAATAATTCAAAAATTTTACTTTTATATACAAATTTATGGAAAAGCAAAAAATTTAAAGTAGTTTAAGGTTCTTTACTCGCCGAGGGTCATCTTTCTAACATTGGCTTAAGAAGCCACTGGAATTGTCTTTCTATAGAGATCCATAAACGAAGCAGATACTATTGATGATATTCGTTTTTGGTAATTGAGTTGTTAGATTGGCTAGCCAAAGTAACTTTTTTTAATTGAAAATTGTCTCTAAGTATAAAAGGCCAAGAATAAAAAAAAAATCATTTTTTAATGTTTTCTTTTAAATCTCCGGTTTTGGGATTCTCCAAGTGTGGTAAGCCTAGATATAGGCAGGGCCGTGGGACCGCATTTTGGCGACCGGGACATTGCTGACTTTCCCGCCCTCGGTCGATCGGTCAACGGGAAGGCGGGGCACATCGTACCTGGAAAATTTTTCAGTTGTATGACGAAGCCAAAAATCAAACTCAAAATTTTTTAAGAACTTTATTTTAAGTTTTTTTTTAAAAAGTTATTTTTAAATATTTTTTATGATTTTTTAATATTGACAAAAGTGTATATTTTTGCCAATTTTCGTCCATTCCCAGCAAACAATTTGACTCTTTTAAGGATCTCATTTCGCTTAGAAAAGACTCTTTTAGGAGCCGTATATGGCGTGTTTCCCTTCCTGTAGGGGTACGATGAATTGTATGGTCTCTAATTGGAATCTGGAATCTCTAAAATATGTCTTAAATATGTCTTAAATATGATACAAATATGAGGCGGAAATATGGCTCTTAAACCAGAAAATAAATATGACCAAATTTATTTTTTTTGATAATGGACAGCTGTCCTGTTGTCAGGTATGGCCATGGAATTCTATTTCGAATATCAAATCAAATTACATATTAACATTTCAAATATTAAAGAAAAACCTTTTCCGGGGTTCGAACATAGGACCTCCCGTTTCGTAACTCAATGCTTAACCCTCTGAGCTACGGTGCCTCTATCATTCTTTTGGTTAATAAAATCATCCAAAATTAGATACTTTTCGGACTCTAAATTCTGAGCCCTCAAAAAACCAATAAAAATTATATACTTTTCGGACTCAGAGTTCTGAGCGCACATAATATTGTTTGGATTGTGTTCATAAAAAAAATTCACAAAAGGTAACAAAAATATACATTTTTGTCAATATTCAATCATAAAAAATATTTAGAAATAACATTTGCAATCAGTATTAGGTTTGTTAGGAGGAAAAAACCGAGGACGCCATCGTGCTCAGCGTGGCTTAGTTACACAGATAAAAAAAAGATAGGTTAATCTAACCAAAAAACGTGGTAAAAAACAATTTTTTATTTTACATGGTAAACACAAACAACAACTACTATTCTTGTGGTTAATCTAATCATCAAAAAATTGTTAAATGATTTTTAACAACCAAAACAGGTCAGCTAATCGAAAAAAATGGTAACAGCTCAATTTTAACCAAAAAATTGGTAAAGCAAACCAATAAAGTTGTTCCTAAACAATTTTTGTTAGTTGGCCAACCAAAAAAAATTGTAATGATTGGTTGCTTGCATTGTATGAGCACTAAGGCATTCAATCCCGAAATCCAGGGATCCCGAACGTTTTCTAAATCCCGGGATTTTGAGTCCGGAATCCCGGGATTCAAAAAATTGAATTTTTATGCATTGTTTAAGATATTTTCGACGCTTTTCCACAAAAATACTGCAGTGCGTTGACTTTCAATCCAATTGGTAAACACAAAAAGCTCACTTTCGTAGACTTAGTGCTACACACACAAAAAACAAAAAACAAGACAATTTTTGTCAATAACAGTGAACAAAACATTTTTATCGATCTGAATAAATTTTTTTCAAATTGAAACAATTTTTTTTATTCGACAAAAAGGTAGATATAATTAATAAAATTATTTTGTTGATCGTTTGAGTGTTGTACTTTTGGATGGATTCAGCGTGGCAAAATAAATAATAAAGCCACTCAATTTAACACATAAATTATCAAACTTTTCGATCATAGTAATTTAAAATTAATAACTTTTTGTTTGACTTTATTTATTTTAAATTTTGTTTTGGTTAATGCAATATTCATTAAATATTATTTCTACGTGAATTAAAATAAAATTAAGCTTAAAATATTGTTGCTACAGTTTTTTCTTTATTCCCGAAAATCCCGAACAAATCCCGGGATCCCGGGACTGTAATTTGAAATCCCGGGATTTTCAAAAACACTTCGGGATTGAATGTTTTAATGAGCACATGCTCATACATGCTCATACATGCGGCGTGCTTTCATGTCTGTCATACATACAACAGCAACAACTTTTGGTTTTGCCATTCGAGTATTGAAATCAGTGCGTTCAGTATGGTCAAAGAGTGAAGTGCATAAAAGGGTAAGTAAATTTATTATGTTGAGAATTGTTTTTATATTTATTTTTACATTTTTCCACATTTTTATTTTTACAGATTTTCGTTTATCTCTTTTTTTATTTTTAACATTTTCAGATTTCCATTTTGTAATTTTTTTTCTATCTATTTTTTTATTTTCTTTTTTTAAATTTTTTTCTTATTTTGTTTTTAGATAATCCGTTCGAAATCATTAGTCGTGTTTTGGTTGCAAACAAATCAAACAAAAGCGTCAAGTTTCGACAAGAGTGCAACCAAAACACTACTAATGAATGCATTCATATGCGAACAATTTTTCATGATACACGAACTTTTTTGTTTAGATTTACCTACTTTTTTTTTTGTGTGTATATAAGAGCAACAATCAAATCTCTTGGGCTGTTTTGGCTGTTGATCAGTGCAATTTTACCACAAAAAAAATTTTATTTCATCAAATAAATTGAAAAAAATTTTTGGTCTGTTATATTTTAATGCAAATAAATTGTAATTATTCAGTACAAAAGTTGAAAATAGAACATATTAAGTAATCAACGTACAGTGGCCCAAAAAAGTATTCGACATGCAGTTTTTAATAACGGAAAGGTCTAATCAATACCTTTCGAATGACTATCAGAACACCTTAATCCGTTACGTACACTTCGAGAAAATCATGGAAAATCTGTCCAAAGTGCTATAGAAGAACTTTGTGCCTGCATTATTTCAAGAGTTATTGTATAAAAACGATGTAAAGATCGGATTTTGAATTTTTGCAATTTCTCAAAAAACCTGACGTGATGGCGAAAAATTGAGAACGCTATTGTGCTTAGAATTGTCCATTTATATATAAAAACAATACGAGAATATAGAAGTAGTCAACACTTCGAAATAAGTCGGCCTGTGAAGTTTTTAATTACCTTTAATTTGAAAAAGCTACGTCCTCCGCTAGCCCCTAATACTGGTGGAGTTAAAAGGAGCAATGGACACGATAAAACTACTGTGCAGTTCAACTAAAACCTCGTATAAATGTAAGCCGTAATTTTATTTTACATAAAAAGTGTGATACATACATAAAAAAAAGAATGTCGCTGAAATGCCGCCCCCTTGAATGTGGCGCCCGGGGCGAGATGTCCCTCCGCCCCCACCTTCCCACGGCCCTGGATATAGGTCAGTTTTTGGATCAATCAGTCCCAATATTAACTTCCTTTGCTTTCGGTGCGATAGTTAATGTGTATATTAGATTTATGTTGTCTTTTCCTTCTTGAAAATAAAATATTTTTGGCATAACAGTGTGTTTTTTCTTCTTCAAAATATCATAATAAGCGTGCATAAGCGTGCTTACGCGTGCATATTTAGCGCTTATTTCGCCCGAATTTCATGCTTATTTGCTTGCTTGTTTTGGAAATTTTTGTGCTGTTTTTTTCCGAGCTCTACTCATGACTATAGTCAAACAAATTAAATAATTTCTTCTATTCGAAAACCCAGTTTATATATACATAAATTATTTTGTAAACAAAAATTTTGTTTTTTTTGGAAGGTGTTATATATACTTTTCCATACTGGACACGCCTCTATATGGGCACTAAATACTTCGTGTCTAAGTGAACATACCCTGCCAGTGAGTGTGTGGGGTTATAAATACCTATGTAAAATTTTGCGTAATTCAAAACTATATTTTGAGGGCTTTGGAGCTTAAGTTACATATTTATTACTACAGCCTATTGAAGGGATTTATTTGCTAACTACACTGAGGGGAAAAATAGTGAAATGAAATGAAAACGTATTTAAATCAAATATAAACGTATTTGATAGTGCTCCTATGCTGTTTTTATTTACATCAAATATGCGCGTATTAAAATTGTATCAAATATGAAAATATTGAAATTAAATATGGAAATATTATATTTTTTTATTTATTAAAATTGCGAAAAAAAAATTCTTTTTTGTTATTAATTTGCATTTTTTTACGTTATTTCTTTTTTGCTTTATTTAATTTTTTTATTTGCTAATTTCCATAGAATCATTTGTAACAACTTTTCCACAAATTCAGTTTTGCCGGAATTCGAACCAGGAGTGCGCTCTAACCGACTAGTCCATTTCCATCGTTTTTCACAAGCGTCTAAATGTTTGTATATTGCTCAGAAAGTCTTATAAATTGATGTTTTCAAATCAAAAAATAGAAATTTTAATTATATATTGCTCAGCAAGCGTTGATTTTTTTCTTCAAAAAATGTAAACTGAAGTTTTTAAATCTAAAAATAGAAACTCATAAAAAAAGATTTTTTATTTTCTGCTTCATATATATTTCAGTTTAGACACAGAAAAATTATGCCTGTGATGGATCAGTGTGAATTTCTTATTTCCAATTTGAAGTTTTCTATTTATAGAAAACATTTAAATACGCGCGTATTGAATTTCTGTATGAGATACTGATTTCCAAATATTAAAATATTCAAATCACATTTAAATAAAAAATATTTAATTCTACTATGCGTTTGTTCGCTCAGTGTAGTAGTTTAAACAAAGAATATCGTACCAGTGAGAAAAAGGTTACTGATGATCTGCCGTAGTAGGCAGTGAAATGCATATAACTTACTTTATACACTGCTACACTGCAAAGTGAACCTATCTTTTGATGTGTAATTTTACACACAACACACATTTTTAAGTGTATATTTGATAAATAAAAAAAACACACATTCAAGATTTTGGCATGTTCTATTAACACGCATGTGTGTTTTTTAAAAGCACTTATAGTGTTTATACACGCAAAGTTGTGTATAAAATGTGTCTACAAGTTTTACACACTTTAGGTGTGTATCAATAACACATTTCACTTTGCAGTGTACCTGGCATACAACTTGTTGTTGTAATTGATTTAAGTTTTACTGAGCTTGAACCCGACTATACACAATATTCATTTACTTAGAGCTCGTTAAATATAAATCAGTTGAATTTCAGTTTTTGCGAAAAGTTTATTATGTATTTAATAATTAGTTTTCTTTAATTTTTTTGAAAGTTTTTACGGAATTAACGAAGGTTAAGACTTTTAGTTAAATTTTTTGGTTTACGGTTCACAGCTATTAAGTCATTAGTTTAAATTTATGTAAATGCTTCCATTCATTTTCAAAAATTACAATGAGATAGTATATGCAGTTAGAACATTGCCTCTTAGCTGAGCGTGCTATGAGGTGTTCTCAAAGCAATGTACATTCTTTACTTAATATAACATACAGCAAATATAACATTGAAATATCCATAATGTAATGTAATATAAAAAGTAAAAAATTGAAATTTAATTTGAAAATAACTAAAAGCAACGTCTAAAAATAGAAACTCAAACAGGAAAAAAACAAGAAATTCTAAAAAATACAAGTAGCCATTCTTTTGATTTATTTTCATTTCAGCCACTCAAATGCGGAAGCGGTAAAATTCAAAAAAAATGTTAACCAAAACTTAAAATTTCAACCCAAAAGGTTCAAATTTCTAACTTTGGTTAACCAAAAATGTTGAAATTTTTAACTTTGATTAACATTTTCAACCAAGAAGGTTGAAGTTTTCAACCATTTTGGTTTATGTAATAATAATTTTCGCCATATTTTCCACTGTCTGTCTGGCATTCTGTCATTCTGGCACTCTGGCATTCTGGCATTACGTATGTCTGTCTGTCTCTAACGCAAACCGATTCAAAATTAAGAACTTCACTTAAAAATTTTTTTTAAGTTGTTAATCTTCTTTTCTTTTAAATGTTAGCCGTTCTGGTGGTTCCTCTAGACGACGCTGCTGTCGTGAGACGGAACCAGAGTCACTTAAAATTTATTCACACATATATTTTTATACCCTGCACACTAGTGTCCAAGGGTATATTGTTTTTGTCACACCGTTTGTAACGCCCATAAGGAGGTGTGTCCGGTATGGAAAAGTATATATATTCTTGATCAGCATCACCTCCTGAGTCCATTAGTCTATGTCCGTCTGTCCGTCTGTCTGCAATTTCTCACGATAACTGTCGTAACTTTTGAGCTATCGAATTTAGGGATTAGTCTTATTTTGGCGAATGATTGGACGGTATTGAAAATGGGCAACATCGGATAAGACCCACGTCTACCTCCCATACAAAATGGCCGCCAATTTTATATTATTTTCGTTTATCTTGAGAAATACTTAACCGATTTGGATGCGGTTTTTTGCATTTGATTGGAAATGAGGTCGGGAACGAAATGGGAATGAATCCGGAACGAAATGGAATTGAACCGGAACAAAATAGGATTGAAACAAAGTTTTTAAATGCATCAGGAAACTAAAATTACCGATAAATATTGGAAAAATTTCGATAAATATTGGAAAATTATCGATAAAAAATTGAAAAATTATCGAAAACAAATCAATAAATTATCGAAAAAAAATCAATAAATTATCGAGAAATTATCGATAATAATTCGATGAATTATCGAAAAATTACCGATAAAAAATCGAAAAATTATCGAAAAATTATCGATAAAAAAATCGATAAATTTTCGAAATATTATCGATAATAAAATTTTCGATAAAAAAATCGATAAAATATCGAAAAATTATGAATAAAATATCGAAAAACTATCAATAAAATCCCGATTTTCGATAAAATTACTAACATATGGTCTCAGAATGTATCGTACTCGCATGTGCAGGGTATTACAGCTTCGGTCAGACCGAAGATAATTCTCTTACTAGTTTTTATAAATGTTAGCCGCCCTGGTGAGGTATCGAACCCACGATATGGCGAGCTGTATGCAAAACTCTTTCATGTATATACACACACAATAAATCATGTAACATATAAACATATAAACAAAAATAGCTTCGACCTAAACATTTCAGATTCGGTTTTAAGACGTCAAAATACATACTACGAAAATAAAAAATTTTAAAAATCTAATGTTAAATCGTCTTGCAATAAAAATATTCGTCAAACATGATTTTTTGTTTTTGTGTATACATTAAATTTTTCACCATAAAGCTTGCTGAACGGTGAAAGCCATTAGCTGAACAAATTTCTGAACTGCTTCATATTTTTTTTTCCTTTTCTTTAATCTTTCTTTTTTAATGTAACAGTTCAACTTCACACATAAGGCCTATTCTTTGCAAAATTGAATATATGTTTACATATTTCACAAATTTCTATAAAAAAAAATTACATATAAAAACATAAAAAATATTTTTGCATCTAAATATACAAAATATATTTACTGAATATTTAATTTTTCAATTTAGTGTGTTTTTTCCCATACATGGCAAGGCCAAATTTACGAGTTAGCAAATAAATCCCTTCCCTGTAGTAATAAATATGTAACTTAAGCTCCAATGCCCTCAAAATATAGTTTTGAATTACGCAAAATTTTACATAGGTATATATAACCCCACACACACTGGCAGGGTATATTCACTTTGACACAAAGTATTTAGTGCCCATATAGAGGCGTGTCCAGTATGGAAAAGTATACACGCAGAGAAAAAATATGGTTGGAGCATGATTGCAGCGATCATTTTTACTTGCTACAATAATACTATGATTATAAAGACCATAGTTGGTTGGGGTTATCATGTAAATTATATTTTAATGATTATAGAGACCATATTATGATTTCAGAGATCATATTATGATTAGATTCCAACCATGCCCAAAACATGCTAGAGGCAATCATGTATATGATTGGATATTTAATATTAATAAGAGTATTCACGATCCGGAGTACTTGGGTAGATTTGTACTTTTCTGCAAACATAAGCACCAAAATATACAAACAAAATGTATATAAATGCTTAAATTCATTTCCAAAAATATTTCATAAAAAATTAATATACACATAAAAATGGCGTATCGATACCTTAAAGCGCAACCATCCTATGTCCGTTTTCATGAAAATCGAGTTTTTGTCATTTTTGGATTCCTGAGAAGAAGCTGCATCGAATAGGCTATTGTGGTTTGTGAAAATCTGACCGGAAGTGGTTAAAAAATAAGGAAATAAGAAAGTTCTATGTCCACAGAAGGATTTTTTTCGGGGGCCTAAATGTGCAATGTCCGAATTTTGAGTTGTTGTCTTTGCTTATTCCATAAAAATATAAAAAAATGGTTTTTGTATTAGATTTTTGACACATTAAAATTCCTTCATTTTTATTTTCAAACTGTGAAATTTGATTGTTTGATATGAAAATACACCAGCTCCATCTACTGTTTCAAGCAATAAATTATTTTTGGTTTGTGTTTTTGATACATAAACAAATTCAATTTCAAAGAGCGCAGTTATACTATGTCCCGAAAATTGTATTGGACATAGTATAGTTGGGCCTCTTAGAACTCAAAATAATGAAATTTTGTATGAAAACAAATTTGAATGTCACAGAAGAATTCCATTTTATTTAAAACCATGACGAGTTTTCACTCAAACATTTTTTCAACACTCCAAAGATGGATAAAGCTACATAAGAAAAATATTGGACCCAGCAAACAGAACTGCAATAATAACGAAAAATTTATTTCAAAACTTGTTTTGCGTTTTCTACAGTTTGAGAAAAATGGACATAGGATGGTTACGCTTTAAGGTATCGATAAGATTAGTATATGTATGCATTTAGAACAAAATAAATGCAAGGCAGTAGTAGCTAAACGTGCTAACGCGCTTCGACAGCAACCCAAGTATCCCAGGTTCAAATCGGCGGCCAAACGTAAGTAAGTAAGAAAAATGTATATGACCTATTATTTCTTAAATATAATATAACAATCAGCAAACATTACATTGAAATATTAATAATATAATTTAAAATAATTAAAAAGTACACGCAGAGAAAAAACATGGTTGACCCGACCATATTTTAAGGGGACCATATTATGATTGGCGAAATGATTGCACCAACCATGCCATGATTGCATACTAAACATTTACATGATTGCAGCTAACCATTTACATGATTGAAAATAAACATGTAATGATTGCAGCCAAAAAATTGCATGATGGTTACAATCATGTTAACCAATTTTTAGTCAACTTTCAATTGAATTTCAACATCTACTTTTTAATTGTTTTAAATTATATTATCAATATTTCAATGTAATATTAGCTGATTGTTATATTATATTTAAGAAATAATAGTTCATATAAATTTTTCTTTACTTACTTACGTTTGGCCGTGCCGAGATTTGAACCTGGGATACTTGGGTTGCTGACGAAGCGCGTTAGCACGTTTAGCTACTACTGCCTTACATTTCTTGTGTTATAAATACATACATATACTAATCATATGCAATTTTTATGTGTATATGAATTTTTCATGAAATATTTTTGGAAATGAATTTAAGCATTTATATACATTTTTTGTAAGATTAAGAGGTCTATTCTAGCGTAGTCGCAATAGCCGACACAGCCTCACTAGTGACTTTTGTCTCAATTTGATACAATTTGGTATTTTGAACAATTTTAAAAAGCTGTTTTAGTATCAATTGTCATAAAAGTTGTGATCAAAGTTGCGGGCAATGTTATTCCAGTTTTGGTCGAGTCGAGACACCCGCTACAGCCGGTGTCTTGTACTTGTGTAGTTTTGTATATTTTGGTGCTTATGTTTGCAGAAAAGTACAAATCTGCACAAGTACTCCGGATCGTGAATACTCTTATTAATATTAAATATCCAATCATATACATTATTGCCTCCAGCATGTTTTTGGCATGGTTGGAATCTAATCATAATATGATCTCTGAAATCATAATATGGTCTCTATAATCATTAAAATATAATTTACATGATTACCCCAACCAACTATGGTCTTTATAATCATAGTATTATTGTAGCAAGTAAATATGATCGCTGCAATCATGCTCCAACCATATTTTTTCTCTGCGTGTAGATGTTGAAATTTAATTGAAAGTTGACTAAAAATTGGTTGACATGATTGTAACCATCATACAAATTTTTGGCTGCAATCATTACAATATGATCAACCATGTTTTTTCTCTGCGTGTATATAACACATTCAAAAAAAAACAAAATTTTTTTTACAAAATAATTTATGTATATATATAAACCGGTTTTTAGAATAGTAGAAATTATTTAATTTGTTTGACTATAGTCATGAGTCATGAGAGCTCGGAAAAAACCGCACAAAAATTTCCAAAACAAGCAAGCAAGTAAGCATGAAATTCGGGCGAAATAAGTGCTAAATATGCACGCGTAAGCACACTTATGCACGCTTATTATGATATTTTGAACAAGAAAAAACACACTGTTATGCAAAAAAAATTTATCAAGAAGGAAAAGACTATATAAATCTAATATACACATTAACTATCGCACCGAAAGCAAAGGAAGTTAATATTGGGACTGATTGATCCAAAAACTGACCTATAGCTACACTTGCCGCGCTTGGAGAAGCCCAAAACAGGAAATTAAAAAAAAACATTAAAAAATGATTTTTTTTTATGCTTGGTCTTTTATATTTAGAGATAGTTTTCAATTAAAAAAAGTTACAAATAATAAAAATAATAATAATAAATTTGTAAATTTTTTAAAAATAAATCTTCTAAATTCGACATAAATTAGTTCAAAAAACACTGTGCAACAGAAGTTGGTTTTGCTCCTCCTCATCACAATATTTTATAACGTCATAATATTTTTTAATCCCGTTACCTTTTTTTTTGTGGGAAAAGTAATTTCTTGATCTTTCTTTCAGTTTTAAGGAATTGAAAATCGAACTAGTAGTTTTTGAGAAATTTAAATTTGAAAGTTGAACTTTTGAATTTTTTTATAAAAAAGGAAATAAATAATAAATAAAAGTATAAAAAAATTCAAACGTTCAACGTTCAAGTTCCGATTTCTCAACAACTACTAGTTCGATTTTCAATTCCTTAAAACTAAAGGAAAGATAAAAAAATTACCTTTCCAACAACAAAAAATATTGCGGGATTATCCAAATCAGTTCAATATGTAAGCCCTGACGATCAACAACATAACCTAAGTACCGGAGCGAAGAAAGACAAAAGAACAAATCCTCCTCAAGACCTCCTTCAGAACCTCAACATGCTTATCAAATGTATTTGTAACAATAATAATATCGTCCAAATACACGAAAACATGGGCCTCATCTCTAAATCTCTGCAAGTTGCAGGTGTATTGTGAAGTTCATTAGGCATGCGCTTGAACTGGTAGAGACCCCTACCCGGAACTGTAAACGCCGTACAGGCCCTAGACTCCTTCTCTACTGGGATCTGCCAATAAGCTGATTTTATGTCCAAACTAGAGAGATATTTGGCTTCCTTTAGTTTATCTAAAGTAGCCGAAATGTAAGGGAAAAATACGATCCGTATTTTTAATTAATGTCCTATAATTTACACAAAACCTATAACTTATGTTTTAATTATGGGTTTTAGCTCATTTTCCAAAAAATTAATATTGGAAAAGGGAGTACAACACCTAAGCAAAAACTCAGTCTGGCAGAATGTACAGCTGTTTCGGATCCAGCCACGGATCCTCGTCAGCACTCTTTATGTATTTTATTTTATCCAAGCGACGCTATAAGTAAGTATTGGTATGACGCGCAAGAGAATTGCTTCTCCTTTGCATCACACGCCAACTGACTGAAGCAGCGAATGGTAAAATGCAGTAAACTGAATTTTTACTTGTTGTTGTATAGCAACCTACTACTATGCCTGGTTGAAGAATTTCTTCAAAGTCCCAGCAAGCAAGTTGCATGGCAAATAAATTATTACATTGTGTGTGCTCTGATTAAGGCATTCAATCCCGGGATCCCGAAATCCCGGGATCCCGAACGTTTTCTAAATCCCGGAAACCCGGGATTTTAAGTCCGGAATCCCGGGATTCAAAAAATTTAATTTTTATGCATTGTTTAAGATGTTTTCGACGCTTTTCCACAAAAATACTGCAGTGCGTTTACTTTCAATCCAATTGGTAAACACAAAAAGCTCACTTTCGTAGACTTAGTGCTACACACACAAAAAATTAAGACAATTTTTGTCAATAACAGTGAACAAAACATTTTTATCGATCTGAATAAAATTTTTTCAAATTGAAAAAAATTTTTTTATTTGACAAAAAGGTAGATATAATTAATAAAATTATTTTGTTGACCGTTTGAGTGTTGTACTTTTGAAAGGATTCAGCGTGGCAAAATAAATAATAAAGCAACTCAATTTAACACATAAATTACACTGTGCAACAATTTAAGGCAAATTTTTTAGGGACTCTACGAAATTTTTGTGGGATGATAGTATTGTATGTGACAGTAAAACCCTAGCTGGGTTTTGCTCCACCTCATCACAATTTTTTTTTAGACGTCATAATGCATTGTTACAGCTTTTCATTAGTAAAAACTGTTTAGCGGTTGAACTGATTTAGATAATCCCGTACTCTTTTTTTTGTTGGAAAGGTAATTTCTTGATCTTTCCTCCAGTTTTAAGGAATTGAAAATCGAACTAGTAGTTGTTTACAAATCGGAATTTGAACGTTTTAATTTTTTTATATTTTTATTTGTTTTTTTTTAAATTTAAAGTTGCAACGTTTAAATTCCGATTTCTCAACAACTTCTAGTTCGATTGTTCGATTTTTGTTTAATGCAATATTTATTAAATATTATTTCTACGTTGAATTAAAAAAAAAATTAAGCTTAAAATATTGTTGCAACAGTTTTTTCTTAAATCCCGAAAATCCCGAACAAATCCCGGGATCCCGGGATTGTAATTTCAAATCCCGAAATCCCGGGATTTTCAAAAACACTTCGGGATTGAATGGCTTAGCTCTGATACACACACAACAATTGCCAGAAAATACAAAAACAAAATTGTTTTTGGTTTGGTTGGCGTACCCTCCATATGTTTATTAAGTATACAATTCAGATTTTTATTAAGCTTTTCTACTACTACTTACTTATAGCGATAATTAAAAATTCCCGAAATTGCCCCGCTAGCTCAATCGCGACGCGCGAGTCCGGAACATTGACAAAACGATACTGCTTTACCGTCTCCCTGGCCGACAACAGAGATAGAACACGCAAAAACCCGATAACTCACTTCTTGAAAACCTACACCGAAACTGCCGAATTATGTATATATATATATACACTGAAAGAAAAAACATGTTTTAAAATTAAATTTTTTTTTAAAATTTGCATTTTAAAACATAGTTTTTTCGGCAGTACATTTATGTATTCATTTTTAAAACAAATGCTTTCAATTTCAATCGTGTTGCTCTTTCGTTAGTCGTTTGAAATTGATAATACTGTTGTTATTTTATATTTCAAAAAAACATAGTATGTTTAAAAAAATAAAAGTATAGTTTTAGGACGTTTTTTAAAAAAATTCAAGGTAGGCTTTTACTAAAAAAAATGTATATATAATACATTTAGACTCTGTTCAATAATGGTAACAGTAGACCAACCTATTGAGGGTTCTGCGCGCCATCCAAACTTCATAGGCGTGGGTTCGAATCCCGGTCTCGAATTTGAGAAAATAAAAAGTGAACTAAATATAAACTAGTAAGAGAATTATCTTCGGTCTGACCGAAGCTATAATACCCTGCACATACGAGTACGATACATTCTGAGACCATATGTTAGTAATTTTATCGAAAATCGGTATTTTATTGATAGTTTTTCGATATTTTATTCTTAATTTTTCGATATTTTATCGATAATTTTTCGATAATTTATCGATAATTTTTCGATATTCCATTTTGTTCCGGACCAATTCCATTTCGTTCCGGTTTCATTCCCATTTCGTTCCCCTGCCATTTTGTATGGGAGGTCCAATTCCATTTCGATCCGGTTTCATTCCCATTTCGTTCCCCTGCCATTTTGTATGGGAGGTAGGCGTGGCTCTCATCCGATGTTGCCCATTTTCAATACCGTCCAATCATTCGCCAAAATAAGAGGAATCCCAAAATTTGGGGTCGATAGCTCAGAAGCTACGACAGTTATCGTGCGAAATGACAGATAGACGGACAGACGGACATGGACTAATCAACTCAGGAGGTGATGCTGATCAAGAATATATATACTTTTCCATACCGGACACGCCTCCTTATGGGCGTTACAAACGGTGTGACAAAAACAATATACCCTTGAACACTAGTGTGCAGGGTATAATAAATAAAAAAATTGCAAACAAAAAAATTTGTTCCTAACAAAAAAATGTTTTAAAATTGAACATTTGCGTTTTAAAATTTGTTTTTAGCACACGTGTTTTAAAATTGAACAAATCTGTACAAAGCTCTGTAATTGGGCGCAGGCCTTGCTCTTCTGCGAACTTTCGATAGCTCTCGAAATCGTTTTCAAAAAAGGATAAAAACAGAAAATTCGTTTTGAATTAATAATCTTTCTTTTATTTTCTTATATATTTTCCTCAGAAAATCTTAACGGCTTTTCTTGGCTGTGGCGGCTGCTGCTTCGTCTGGTATTCGGACGAGAGTCATAATTAAGTTTTAAAAAGTCAAAAAAGCCGTCGGCAAAACCGAGATCGCCATACTTGAAAGCAGATTTCGCCACAGACAACAGCGCCCCCTACATTTAACAAATTTATATAAGGTAGCGTTCATATTTACGCGGTTGGCGTGAACATTGCCGCCCGCCTTGCAGCATCACTGCAACTAAATCTACTAGTAAATTACAAAATTTCATATTTATAAAAAATGGAGGGCGTACATTTATAAAAATGGTGATCAGCGCAATATAAATTCAATTTAAAAAAAATACATACAAATTACATTTGGTAATTTCCTATAAAAATTCCTCCACAAATTTGGGGTTGGACGAAAGTGACGTTGCTGCTCAAAGGCGCGCTGGGATTGTGTTGGCTCAAGCGTACGAGGCCCAAGTCCAACCGATAGATAGCTGACCAGCTCAAGCGTACGAGGCCCAAGTCCATCCATATCATCGTCGCGCGCTCCCATGGATGGCTCAAGCGTACGAGGCCCAATTCCATCCGTGCTGCAGCCTTGTGCTTCAGATGATGGCTCAAGCGAATTACGCTCAAGTCCATCCCTCTTTTTACTATGCTGTTCACATAATGGCTCAGACGAACGAGGTCCAAGTCCACCATCCGCAGTATCGACGCTTCCGCCACTTTCGCAGAATTTTGGCGCGTTCGTAAAACAACGCGACCCGTATTCTTTTCGGATATCTGAAATCCGAATTCTATCGTCTCGGCCGGAATATTTTTTCATATCTATGCCTAGCCGCCACTCATTTGGAGATAGCCTTTCTTCACTCATTATCTCTAACTTCTCTAAATTTTTCTGTGTAGTTTTCCATTTTAAATATTTACGTCCATCCTCATTTTTACGAGTGGTTTTGTTATAATTTTTCTTACTCTTATTTTTATTTAAATTCCAAGAACTTTTCTTTGAGACTTCCTCAAGTTCTGGCAAATTTGACGACTGATCCTTCAGTGAAATTTGATTAAAGTATACCGAATATGTCGGTTTAATTGAAACCCCATTAGGGGGCAAAGACCCAGTTAAGATCCACCCAAAATCTGTTTTCTGAGCAATGAGTGACCCTAGAATACCTCTTCGTATTCCATCTAAAATAATTCGTGGATATATGTCACCTCCAATGAGGACATCCACTTGTTCGCTTTTATAAAAATTAGGATCTGCCATTTGCAAATCAGGTAAATTCTGCACCAAGGTCCTATCGATAGAAACTGTGGGAATGTTGCCGCTTAATTGAGGAAGAATGAGACCCTTCGTCTCTATTCTTACCCTGGGATCCTATTACAAAATTGCACATTCTTTTAATTTGTGCCGAAACCACATTATTTAGCCCTGCTACTTGGGCATTCACGCTTTGAGTGGGTATATTCATCCGTTTCTGCAAACGCGCTGATATAAATGTGCCCTCTGACCCAGAGTCGATTAGCGCTCTGGCCGTATAAACGGAGCCTGAATGACATATGGTCACTAAAGCTGTCCCTAACAGCACCGCTTTTGTACTCGTTGTGAAATGCGTCTGAACCCTATCGACGTGACCTTGCGAAGCGCTAGTATAACTGTCCCGAAAATTGTATTGGACATAGTATAGTTGGGCCTCTTAGAACTCAAAATAATGAAATTTTGTATGAAAACAAATTTGAATGTCACAGAAGAATTCCATTTAATTTAAAACCATGACGAGTTTTCACTCAAACTTTTTTTCAACACTCCAAAGATGGATAAAGCTACATAAGAAAAATATTGGACCCAGCAAACAGAACTGCAATAATAACGAAAAATTTATTTCAAAACTTGTTTTGCGTTTTCTACAGTTTGGAAAAAATGGACATAGGATGGTTACGCTTTAAGGTATCGATATGATTAGTATATGTATGCATTTAGAACAAAAGAAATGCAAGGCAGTAGTAGCTAAACGTGCTAACGCGCTTCGACAGCAACCCAAGTATCCCAGGTTCAAATCTCGGCGCGGCCAAACGTAAGTAAGTAAGAAAAATGTATATGAACTAAAATTTCTTAAATATAATATAACAATCAGCTAACATTACATTGAAATATTAATAATATAATTTAAAATAATTAAAAAGTACACGCAGAGAAAAAACATGGTTGACCCGACCATATTTTAAGGGGACCATATTATGATTGGCGAAATGATTGCACCAACCATGCCATGATTGCATACTAAACATTTACATGATTGCAGCCAAAAAATTGCATGATGGTTACAATCATGTTAACCAATTTTTAGTCAACTTTCAATTGAATTTCAACATCTACTTTTTAATTGTTTTAAATTATATTATCAATATTTCAATGTAATATTAGCTGATTGTTATATTATATTTAAGAAATAATAGTTCATATAAATTTTTCTTTACTTACTTACGTTTGGCCGTGCCGAGATTTGAACCTGGGATACTTGGGTTGCTGACGAAGCGCGTTAGCACGTTTAGCTACTACTGCCTTACATTTCTTGTGTTATAAATACATACATATACTAATCATATGCAATTTTTATGTGTATATGAATTTTTCATGAAATATTTTTGGAAATGAATTTAAGCATTTATATACATTTTTTGTAAGATTAAGAGGTCTATTCTAGCGTAGTCGCAATAGCCGACACAGCCTCACTAGTGACTTTTGTCTCAATTTGATACAATTTGGTATTTTGAACAATTTTAAAAAGCTGTTTTAGTATCAATTGTCATAAAAGTTGTGATCAAAGTTGCGGGCAATGTTATTCCAGTTTTGGTCGAGTCGAGACACCCGCTACAGCCGGTGTCTTGTACTTGTGTAGTTTTGTATATTTTGGTGCTTATGTTTGCAGAAAAGTACAAATCTGCACAAGTACTCCGGATCGTGAATACTCTTATTAATATTAAATATCCAATCATATACATTATTGCCTCCAGCATGTTTTTGGCATGGTTGGAATCTAATCATAATATGATCTCTGAAATCATAATATGGTCTCTATAATCATTAAAATATAATTTACATGATTACCCCAACCAACTATGGTCTTTATAATCATAGTATTATTGTAGCAAGTAAATATGATCGCTGCAATCATGCTCCAACCATATTTTTTCTCTGCGTGTAGATGTTGAAATTTAATTGAAAGTTGACTAAAAATTGGTTAACATGATTGTAACCATCATACACATTTTTGGCTGCAATCATTACATGTTTATTTTCGATAATGTAAATGGTTAGCTGCAATCATGTAAATGTTTAGTATGCAATCATGGCATGGTTGGTGCAATCATTTCGCCAATCATAATATGGTCCCCTTAAAATATGATCAGGTCAACCATGTTTTTTCTCTGCGTGTAGGTTATGCCGATCAAGAATATATATTAATTTCCATACCGGACACGGCTCCTTAGAGATCCTTGTTTTAAATCAATTTTTCAATTTATTTTTTATTGCCGGTCTGATACGAGATTCTGATAGGTCTTGATCTATATAATAACACCCTCAACGGGTTTTTTCTGGATTATCTCTAATATGCGAGTTATTCGTGGTCAAAGTTCAAAGAAGGTTACTTCATTTTTGTTGAAACAACTTTTTAAAAGTGTTATCGTGTTAGTATCTTCGACAGAATTATTATATTTAACCCTAGCTACAATACCGCCAAATATCTGAACCCATTAATGTAAATATTTAGTGGTCGTAAATAGAACAGAATACAAAAAAAGCTATTCTTATAATTTTGAAAATATCAAATGTTATTCAAGCAAAGTTTTGGCCGAAAATTCGAACAAAAAATTTTACATTATAAAGTTAAAACCTTCACGGGTGGTATTGTCCTTTGGGGAGTCCTTAAAAAACAGCTACTTAGCGGGATTTATTCTTTGAAGAATTCTCTACCATTTCTACATTTCCCATAATTTTACTCCAAATTTTGAAAAATTGGTTTCTATAGGATAATTAGAGGCTCCTGATAGTTTTTACCGAGGAGGACCACATTTTTTTGTGAATTTTTTTTTGTTTACTCTTGCTATTTGTTTATTATATGTGTATTTATACTAGAGACCGACCGGATTCGGCCGAAAAATAAAATTTCGTTTTCGGCCAGATATTGTTTTTGGCCGAAATTTCGAAATTTCAGCATTGGTGTTTCTCCATTGAATCAGCCTTTCATTACAAAAACAAACATTGCTGCTCAGAAAGCTAACACAAAATAATCAATCACAAAAATCGTACTGATCACACTAAAAATCGAATTACTTCTTACGAATAGTTGGCCGTTTGTATTATATATATGTATATAATACGAGAAAAATACACAGTCCTGCATCTTGTTTGGAACTGGACAGCAAATCCAGCCTACAAGAAGTGCGCAGATCAAAGCTGTAATGAAAGTGTTTTTCACAGAGTTTAACATACATATGTTCAAGAGGATAACAGATAAAACTTTCAATCAATTGGTCACCCTGAATGTAAAAAAGGAAAAGATCTATGAGGAGCTTTCTGAGGTTAGTGTTCCTGTCATTTTCAGAACCAAAAAAGTTCGAAAAATTACAGTTGTTACACAAAAAAACAACTTCAGTATAGCCACTTCAAGCAGTTCTTAAGTATTCGTTCGGTGAAAGGCAGTATATGTAGGACGATAAGTTGGTTGTTAGTAGTCAGCAGAATTGTCTCTGATGAGGGAGTGGCAGTCCCGAAATGGCCATAAGACAAATGCCTTGCTGGTTTGTTGTATTTTTCACATTGGTGTTTCTCCATTGAATCAGCCTTTCATTACAAAAACAAACATTGCTGCTCAGAAAGCTAACACAAAATAATCAATCACAAAAATCATACTGATCACACTAAAAATCGGCTATATTGTTTTGTCTATCCATTTGTAACATCCATAAGGAGGCGTGTCCGGTATGTAAAAGTATATATATTCTTGATCAGGATCCTCCTGAGTCTAGTGCTGCGAACATTCCATTTTTTTGTATTCGATACAACCCGGTACTTTCTTGTGACTTGTACTTTTACGATAATTTTCATACAATTTTAATTTTAAGTGAAATCTCAGAGTAAAGAAAATGTACGTAGCAATTGCTAAGACGTTTTTATTATTACGACCAAACAATTGTCATACAAACTTCCCTAAAATACCAATAATAGTATCGCAAACTTATGGAAGCAAGTACTTGATGAGTACTTCGAAATAAAGTGTCGTATATAAATTTTTCATATATATTATGCAGCATGTTGCTTTCACCATTTTTTTTCAAAAGCTAACCTGTTTCTGTAGTTAAAAATCATTTAACAATTTTTTGAGGATTAGATTACCTATCAAAATAGTAGACCGCTATCGTGCGGACATACAGACAGACGGACATACTGGACACGCCTCCTTATGGGAGTTACAAACGTTGTGTCAAAGTTAATATACCCCACACAGTGTGTGTGGGGTAACGGTTGCAATCCCGGGATCCCGGACTTTTTTTGTCCCGAAAATGCCGGGATTGTAAGGACTAACATCACGGCATTTTCGGGATTGCCTAAAAATTTCAGAATTTCTTTAAATTTTAAGAATTTTCCATTAAATTTTCCATATATTTTGAACAAAAACATGGATTTAATTTTATTTTTGTTTAAATTTCTGTATATTTGGTTAGGGACCCAATATACAGGAAACTTAAACTCGTAAATTTAAAATATGTGTGATTTTTGAAATTTTACAGCAAACGATTTTTTTGTCGATAAATGATCTATGAAAATAATGAGTTAAGATAAAATTGCAAGCTAATTTTATCACTGTTTCATTTACAATTTGCATCTTATTGTATGTGGAAGAGATTGTTTTGTGATAGATATTCGATAAAAGTACCACATGCAATAAATTGGCGATTAGGGGTTGGATTGTTTTTTAATTGTTAAAGCCTTTTTATTGAAAAAATTTAAGTGAATTGCGTTTTTTAAAATTTATTTTCATTCATTTTGACAAGTTTCCATTAAAAAATATTATTTCCATAGAATTTACATAATTTTCTGTCAAAAAAAATTATTTTTCTCAGTTTTTCCAATCCCGGGATTCCAATTTTTCAATCCCGAAATCCCGGGATTGCCAAAGCGTCCCAAAATTGCAAGCCCTAGTGTATATCAAGTTTTTAATAATTTTTGAATTTTGTATCGGCTTTGGCTTCAGTATAGGCTAAACTAGTGGTGATAAAAGGAGAAAACAATTTTTTATGTCAATTATTAAGTGTACAGAACATTTCACTTTAAAAGGAAATTATTTATAATTATTACATATTTTTTATATAACCTTTTTAATGAATCCTTACATGTTTTTCTATCTGCTTAGAAGTTATTCATGGAAACCTGATAACAAAAATTAAGCTATGTAACAAAATTTCCCTATTTTTAAATTTAGTGGGTGGCGAATTAGCCATAAATGCATAAAACATATTTTGATTCCTAGCTTTTGGGCAATCCCGGCTGTTACACCTTGTATCAGGGATGGGTTTTTCGATACAATTCTACTTTTTCAATACAATTTCTTTTAAAAAAGTACGTATGTACTACAGAGACATTTTCGATACAATTTTTAATTTCGATCTTATTGATACATAATTAAATCTTTTAAGAAAATCATAAAATTTTTAGTCGATTATTTCGAGGCCATAACTACCTATTAAATTGAAAATATTTTTGTTCAAAATTAAAACACAAATGTATTGCAAAAAAAAACTGTTTTAAAATACATATTTAAAAAAAAATGTTTTTGCTTTTAGTGTTTTTTTAAATTCTTATTTATGCTTTTGTTTATTTATAATGGGATTGCCATATATTTGTTCTTCACCCCATTTCCATGAAAATGACACATATTTTATTCATTACACTAACCTGTTTTTCGGTTTTGTAATCATTATCTTTTTTCATAATAATAATCAAAATTACTGCTGCTGCATGACTAATTTCGAAATGATTAGCCGATTATAGTTGTTATTAATGCTATGTAACGTTTTAAGGAACTCCGATTGTTAATAGGGTCGACTAGCATCCTTTGGCCGTTTCAATTGAACTTTCAGTCTTTTCATGCCAATCTGGAAGCCATTCATTGCCTGAATGGCCGCTTGAGCGCTGGCAGGGTTGTCAAATGAAACGAAACCTACATATATCAATAAAAAATAGCAACAACGTTTTTAATCCAGTTCTATTACTCTCTAAGACAATAATTAATGTATATTCCACTCACCAAAACACTTGCTCTGGTTTGTAGCACGATCAATAAACACCTTCGAACTGATAACATTTCCGAATGGCAAGAACATCTGCATTAACTCTGCATCGCCGAACTCCTGCGGCAAATGATAAATGAAGAGATTGCACCCCTCCGGGCCGGAAATCGAACATCCTGGGAACATCAGAAAATCTTAAATGGAGACATTGACAAGAAAAGAAAAAGAAATAAACGATGAGAAAATCAAAAGAAAATTCGATGAATGTGATATAGCGCGAATGATAGCAGAAACAAAAAAATTAAAGTAGAAATATAAATGGTTGAAGCCCGTTTATATAAAATGTTCTGTAGTTGAATGATGCCATAAACAGGGACGCGTGATTGCGGGGGATTTAGAGTCATGTGAACAGGAGGGGAGTATTTCCATTTTACGAGGAATACTTTAGCGAATTTTTTTCAAAACATTCCATACCTAACAGCAAAATACCAAATGCTCTTAAAATGCCAATCATATTTTGTTTTTGAATGCATCTGCGGAGCACCCGCATTAATTTCACATCCGCATATACATATGCACCCGCAAATCAAATATTTTAGACATCGGTATTCGCAACCGCAATTTTTCACTCAAAGAATTTTTTCGTTCGTAAGAAACGAAAAATGTTGCAAATTTATTTATAGCTAGCATTACCCCCGTGGCGTTGCCCACGTACAAAATACACATATTCACAACAGAGAAGCGAAATGGAAAAATTCCCCTACTCCTCACATAGCTTGAAATTCCCCGCAAAATGGGTAATTCCCCAATAAAGAGAGACATATAAAAAACAAAAAATCCATATAAAAAACACTTTGCCCTGTCAGCAATCTATACGCAGAAGAGAGTGGAAAGCAACATACAATCATGTTTTGCAAGCACAAACTGTGTCAATGCAATCGAACGGCCATCTGTAGCATAGGATAAAATTTTGAAATAGAACTAAATACCAAAAATTAAGATATTTACTTTTCGAAAATAATAAAAAAAGGTACCCTATTCGCTTCCTTGGCACAAATATAATGTTTTAAAAAAAATTATGTAAATCGGTTGGCTAGTTTTTGCTCCTACCCTTTACAAAAAAATGTCCCTTTTATTTTTATAAATAGTAAGGATAAGGATTAATGTAGAGCAAATGTTTTTTGTTTGTTTTTTCGTTTAAGTTTGTATTCAAAAGTAGTATATTTGAAGCAAAGTTATTTGTTTTTTTGCCATATTTAATTTTTTTATTTGTCAATTTCCTTAAAATCTTTTGCAACAACTTTTTCACAAATTCAGTTTGGCAGGAATTCGAACCGACGACCTCTGGAGTTTGGAGTGCACTCTAACCGGCTCGTCTATCTCAGGCATTATTGACAATCACCTAATCGTTTGTATATTGCTCAGCAATATACCTACTTTTCGAACTTTTTTCGTGGGTGTTACAAAACTGGGCATAGTTAATCGAGAATTTAACTTCGTTAATCCGGAAATAGTTAATCAAAAATTTAACTTCGTTAAATTAAAAAGTTAATTGAGTTGAAAAGTTGACTTCGTTAAAAGTTAAATTAAATAGTTAAATTCTCTATAGAAAATTTCAAAAAACGCATAAAAAAACATTTTAACTATATACAATTGAATGCCTGCACTCACAGACCCTTTTTTCGATCGATTTCAGCCCTCTATATGAAAATTTAACTTAAAAAATGAAAACTTTGTAAAAATTTTACAAAACGAATTTGCCGACGCGCTTTTTTTTGATTGTCACTACGCACCCAGAGTTCCAAGTTGATTGGAAAATGTCGGCGGCGGCTAAACAGTTTTGCGCCGACCATAATCGGCTTCAATCGGCGTGCGAACAAATCGATGTCAATATCGGTTGAGCCGACACAATCGACTCAATATTTCGTCGCCGACCAAGCCGATACATTTGACGACGGGCTAGGCACGCCGTCTTGACTTGGAACTTTAAATTTTTGTCAACAACACGAAAGAGTTCTGTGTTTATAATTTTTCAACAGTGTGGCTAGGTAGATTATTAAAAATAGTATGAATTCTTAATTTTTACTTTTGTTTTTTTACATTCAATAATAAAAAAATGTTGTTCGTTTCAAAGTTAACTAATGCTAGTTAATCAAATTTCTTCGATTAACTAAATGAAAAAGTTAATGGTTTTCGAAATTAACTGAAACATTAAAAGTTAACCAAAAATTTAACTTCGTTAATTAACTATTAACGAATTAACTAGTTAATGCCCAGCTTTGGGGTGTTATAAATTTTTTTTTTGGTAAGCAAAAAGTTGCGCTATTCAAAAACAATAAATTTTGCAAAAAAAAGTTTTGTGATCAAAAATTCAGCTCAAACTATGATGTGAGATGTATAAATTGCCCTACATCCATTGATTTAGGCAATGTGGAGTTAGCGTATCTAATATATGAGAAATATATTAGCTTCGATTAAGACGTGAGGGATTCAGAGGTCTCAATAAAGGGTTTCAGAGGTCTCAATAAATTCCTAGCTAGAATGTTTGGATGAAACATAAGCTTCTGCTTGTACTTCGAGGTAAGTTTCGAAATTTCGTCTTTTACTGCAGGAATATTCAAATCATTGTGGATGCTTGCGTTTCTTATATACCAAGAAGGTCTGGTAATTTGTCGCAGGATTTTTGATTTGGATAGGCTGTACTCCAATTCCATATGTTCATATGGGTTTTACTATACTTTCGTATATTTGGAAATTATATGTGAGATTTAGCTTTGATGCCCTTGAGATTAGCCAGTTTAGCTCCAATTGTTTTAACTTCATCTGAGTGATTTAAGATTGGATGTGCTTGTGTCATGTGAGACGGCGATCGAGATGCATTCCAAGGTACTTGGTTTCGGTACTTTCGGGGACAACTTGGCCGTTTATCTTCAGAGCAGTACACGTGCCCCTTCTTAGGGTGAAGGTTGGGTGTCAGCTTTTGGATTCGTTGACTTTGATTTTCCATCGTGATAGCCAATTACTTAGAGTGCCCATATGTTTTTGTACGTAGAGAGTTGCCATGTCTGGGTTTGAGCGAGAGCACAGGATAGCAGTGTCGTCAGCAAAAGTTGATATAAGAGTTCTATCGCTTTTGAGCATATCTGAAGTATAGAGCAGGGGCGCGAGGACACTACCTTGTGGTATTCCGGCCAGTATTTCGCATTTTCGGGAGACAAAGCTTTTTTATTTTACTACAAATTTTCTATTCGTGAGATAGTTTTTGAGTAGTCAATGCATATTAGCGGGAAGAATATGCTGTAGTTTGTAGATTAGACCTTCATGCTAGACTTTATCAAAGGCCTGCGTGATATCAAGGAAAACAGCGGAGCAATACTGTTTGTTTTCAAAAGTCTTTAGTCGACATTGCGATGAACTTGCTCTATAGTGCCATGCTTTTCTCGAAAGCCAAATTGGTGATCGGTAATCACTTTTTTATCTAGTATTTTGGGTAAAATCAATTTTACTAGGAGTTTTTCGAAGAGTTTCGATATTACAGAGAGCAAACTTATAGGCCGGTATGATGTCACATTACTGGGATCTTTTCCAGGTTTGGGAATCATTGTAACTTGAGAAAGTTTCCAGTTGTCTGGATAGTGACATGTTCTGAGAATCGCGTTAAATATGTACAATAAATGGGTTATTGCAATCGCAAAGCAGCACCTTTTTCTGAATCGCTTCTGGCCCAATTTCCGTTTGGCAGCCGTATGGGGGTTCTGCCAGTACCGCAGCTCGCCAGAGAGAGTAATTTGTTGATTTTGTGGGTGCGAGATGTTCAAGGAGTTGTTGAAAGTCTTTTTCAGATTTCCACTTAAGTGATAATAGTAGGCGTATGGTCTGATGAGAGATCTAGAGAAGATTCTATAGTCAATTGACTCCTTTTTACAGTTTTAAATACTGCCAAGTCAATTACGTCGGGAGCTTTTCGACTGTTAGTTGGCCAATAAGTTGGAGTGCCAGAGGAGACAAAGTCAAGACCGAGTCTGTTGACAAAGTTCAAAAAAAGTAGTACCAAATCTGTTAAAAAAGTACCAACACTTCATTGTCCAAATTTTTTAATGGAAGTAGTTTGTAGTACGAACAGAAAAGTTATAAATATACAAAAACGCATTAGCATTCTTTAATTCATAAAGCTTTTAACAAAGAAGTTTTAATAAAAAAACAAAAATTGCACGAAATTAAGTTACTTTTAACGTTACATAAATGAAACGCTTTGTTTCCAGCTCTAAAGAAACGAATCAAGAAAAATGTTGTCAAGTTCCTTATGCTGTAAAATTGTAGTAGATCAGAATTTTTTGTACAAATGACAGCTCATTGCGCTTTTGCCTTTTGGATCATTTTCACTATTCTTCATTTACTTTTGCTTTCTATTTTGGTTTTTGGTCTAAATTTGACAGCTGATAATGTCAACTTTTCTAAAGAAATTGGAAACAAATCCGAATTTCTGAAGAGGGCACAGAGTGGCCGTGTCGCATTTCGTTAACAAAAGGTAAAAAAAATTGTAGTGAAGTGGATACGAGTTAAAGAAAATTTACGAAAGGAAATTTACTTATCAATTTCTTAGCTTTTTTCGAAACGAAGTTTGATAAGTATTTTAGAGCTGGAAAGAAACCTTAAACAACAAAAATATTTGAGAAAAAAAATTGGAAAATAAGTTGATTATTAATCTGATACACTGAGATTAAAATGTTTTAAAATTGAACGATTTAGTTTTTAAAATAGAGCTTTGTACAGATTTGTTCAATTTCAAAACACGTGCGCTAAAAACAAATTTTAAAACGTAGTTTTTCAATTTTTAAACAATGTACTAAAATCTAATTTTAAAACAGACTCGTTCAATTTAAACATTTTTTTTTTTAAATTAAAAAGAAAAATTTTAGAATTGAATGAAATTGTTTCAAAATTTAATACATTGGTTTTTAGCACAAAGTTTTAAAATTGAATGACTGCGTTTTAAAATTTGTTTTGAACGCACGTGTTTTAAAATTAAACAAATTGGCGCATATTCATAGTCAAATTTAGCAGCTGCTAAACTTTAGAACCAGCTTAGTAGCTGTCAGTTCAGTGTATTGTCTGTCAACTTAGTAGATTACTAAAGTTAAGCTGGAGCTTAATTTGACTATGAATATGGGCCATTGGTTTTAATCTCTATTTTAAAAACCAATGCACTAAATTTTTCTTTCAGTGTACCCTTCGCATTTATTGTACCAAAAATGTCAATGTAGAACCAATGTACTTTTGTCTTTGAAATTTTACCAAAAAAGTACAATTGTACCAAAAAAATCATCCCTGGGTTATACCCACAGCTTCACTCGCAATAATTTTGTATTTTCATGTAAATGTGTAAATGTTATATGTATTATTTAAACACCTGCCCTGTTGAAGTAGAATAACTAAACACAGCTCTGACAGTTGTGCAGTTGCCTATGCACTTTTATTCTAGTTTTATACTTTACACTTATGTCAATCTTATTCTTCTTAATAAACTCTCTCTTCTTTTTGCCATTGAAAAGGACACACGTTTTTACTTTTTGCTCCGCTTTTCAACAGGTTATGGGCCTTTGACACAAGCTAAATAATCTGAAAATTAACACGGCAATTATTTTTTGAACTAAGTAAAAATTGGATGTGTCAGTGATCGGTCGTGATTAATCTAATAAAAGTCGATGTAAATAAATCCGTGAATCGCTAAAGAGAAATGGCATCAAACGTGCTCTCGGTACCGTTCGAAAAATTGCGTGGCCGCGAAAATTTCGATGTATGGCGGAGACATGCGAAGTCATATTTAGTGATTAAGAGATGTTGGACGATAGTCGAATCTGGACTGTCCGAAAAATTTACTGCAGATGTAAAAGAATCTGACCAGGGGGCTTTGGCTGAAATAACACTTATGGTAGAGCCTAGTAACTTTTCCCATATCGCGACGGCTGAAACTGCAAAAGATGCGTGGCAGGCCTTGTTATCTGCGTATGAGGATAGCGGACTTACTAGAAAAGTCGAACTTTTGAGACAGTTAGTACAATACAAATTATCGGACTTTGATTCAATGCAAGAGTACGTTAATGGAATGGTGATGACGTCACTTAAAGTTACAAATGCCGGTTTGAAAATTGGTGATGAAGTAACAGCGTCGCTCATGTTGGCAGGATTACCAGACGACTTTCGGTCCCTAGTCTTAGCAGTGGAAAATTCGAAAACGAATCTCAGTGTTGATGTCGTGAAAAATCTGCTACTGCAAGATGTGAAATTTGATTCAAAAAGTAGCGACAATGCGCTGTATTCGAAAAACATTAACAATTCTAAAAAAAAATTGTTTCGATGTCACTCGTGTAAGGAAGTGGGGCATTTCAGCAAAAATTGCCCAAATAAACAAAAAAGGAGTTTTAATCCAAGATCAAAAAATGCAACCAATCATGTACTATTTGCTTCGCTGCTGGCGCATGACAACTCGGTCGATTGTTACATTGATTCGGGCGCAACGGCGCATATGACAAACAATAAAAACTTCTTAGAAAACGTTAAAGAAGTGGTGAACAAAACAGTAGTCGTCGCGAACAAAAACCAAATTACAGTAGAATGTGCGGGTGAGGTGAATATGTTACTAAATTCGAGTGGAAAGACCACCAAAGCAACTGTCAAAAATGTGGAACACATGCCAGAATTGTGTGCGAATTTACTTTCGGTGCATCAAATTGCAAAGAATGGAAACAAAATTGTGTTCGAAAATGACAAATGTTTAATTTTTGACAGTGAAAAATGTTTGCTACTGCTAGAGCAGGTAATGGCCTGTATCGGTTGGATTGTAAAATTTCGGAAATACATGAAAACGCGTTCACTGTAAAAAATTCGTTCAATCTATGGCATCGAAGATTGGGCCATATTTGTAATGAGAATCTAAAAAAAGTGAAAGACTCGTCTCTCGGTATTGATTATTATCCTACTGATAATGAAAAGTGCGTTATTTGTATAAAAGGCAAGCAAACTCGGTCGCCATTTAAAGACGTTGGAAAACGTGGAAAGAATTTATTAGACATTATTCATTCTGATGTAATGGGTCCGTTGAAAATAAAATCGTTCTCTGGTGCTCGGTTTATATTGACGTTTGTGGACGACTATTCGAAGAAAGTGTTCGTTATACCAATTGAAAACAAATAAAATTTAAAAAATTGGTTGAAAATCAGTGCTTAAAAACAATTAAAGTACTCCGATCTGATAATGGTACCGAATATGTTAATACGAAATTTTTAAATGTGTTGCAAAAACATGGTATTGTGCACCAGAAGACTACTCCGTATACACCCGAACAGAACGGCGTTGCCGAAAGGATGAATCGGACGATTATAAAACGAGTTCGTTGCATGATGCTAGATTCTCAACTAGATGAAAAATTTTGGGCTGAAGCAGCAGCTACGGCAGTTTTTTATTGAATCGCGTACCATGTAGGGGAAATACTTGCAGTCCTGAAGAAATTAGGTCAGGTGAGCGACCCGACTTAAAATATTTACGCGTGTTCGGCTGCAAAGCTATGGTCCATGTTCCAAAGGAAAAACGAACGAAATTAGACCCTAAATCCACTGAGTGTATTTTGGTAGGATACAGCGGCGAATCTAAAGCTTATCGTTTGTTTGAACCATCAACGAAGAAAATCGTCCTGAGCCGAGACGTTGTTTTCATCGAAACAGAAAGCAAGACAGTAGAAAGCACAGGTACATCCTTAACGCCCTTTTACATGTTCAACTACAACGACAACGATGAAGAAGCAGACTTCCGCGAAGTAGAAACAGAATTTCACGACGATGTAGAAGTTGTCAATTCGGAAGGGGAAATGTCAGCAGAATTGCCAACCACTGACGTAAAAAATGAATCAACGCTGCCTGAAGTTGACGACGAGAATGACGCTACATTTGTTCCGGAAGAGGAACCCTCAATCGACGAAAGCATCGAAATACGTCGCTCTGAACGCGCAAAATGCTTAACACGACCCAACTTTTGCACATTAAATAATTTACAAAGTGATCCAGAAACCGTTGAAGAAGCTATGTTGTCTCCGTATGCTGATGAGTGGAGGACAGCAATGCAAGACGAAGTTGACTCGCTCATGCTGAATAATACGTGGACGCTAACCAGCCTGCCTGCAGAAAAAAGGGCCATTAAACCGAAATGGGTTTTCAAAACAAAATCTAACACTGATGGCGAACAAATACGACGAAAGGCAAGGCTGGTGGGCAAAGGTTTCACACAACAAAAAGGAATCGATTATGAAGAAACCTTTGGACCCGTTGGTATACATCGATTCGCTCCTTGATCGCCTTAGCAGCTAAATACAACCTGATCATTCCTCAAAAGGATGCTGTTACAGCGTTCTTGAACGGCGACCTTACAGAGGAAATATACATGACGCAGCCGGACGGTTTCAATGATGGTTCAAGAAAAGTGTGCAAGTTACGCAAATCGATTTATGGGTTAAAGCAATCTAGCCGGGTCTGGAACGAGAAACTGAATGGGGTCCTGGTTGGCCTAGGACTGAAACGCAGCGACGTAGATCAGTGTATATACTATCGTAAGGAACGAAATAAAATGCTAATCATTGAAATTTATGTTGATGACGTGTTGCTGTTTGCCGACGATGTTGATATTTTAAACCAAACAAAATTCCAACTGGCAAAGAACTTTGAAATGAAAGACCTCGACGAAGCATCGTCAATCTTGGGTCTACGCGTAACACGTGACAAGCAAAACGGCACAATTAAACTGGATCAATCGCAATATATTGCCGATATACTGAAACGCTTCGGAATGGATCATTGCAACCCAATTAGCACACCGGTCGATCTAAATCAAAAGCTCACATTGGAGATGTTGCCCAAAAATTGAAGCTGAACATCAACACATGTCGAGTGTACCGTACATGGAAGCAGTAGGCTCCTTGCTCTTTGCTGCACAGGTCACACGTCCAGACATTTGTTTTGCCGTAAATTTGTTGAGCAGATTTGGTACTAATCCACACTGGGTAGCCGTCAAGCGAGTTATGAGGTACCTGAAAGGCACTCTAGACAAAGGTATTGTGTATCGGAAGGAAGCTAGTGAAATCACAGGGTTCTGCGATGCCGACTGGGCAGATAACGTTGATGATAGGCGTTCAACCACCGGATATGCATTCACATTTCAAGCAGGAGCGATCGCATGGGCTTCGAAACGTCAACACACAATTTCACTTTCGTCGACAGAAGCTGAATATATGCCAATCGTAGCAGCGATCCAGGAGTCAGTTTGGCTTAAGCGTCTAGAAAACGAACTTACATCAGATGCCAAAATAACGATGGCCATTTACTCAGACAACAAAAGCGCTATTCATATCGCTACAAACAATTCATACTCACCAAGAACAAAACACGTAGATATAAAAACCAAGTTCATTCGTGAAAAGTTAGAAAGTGGTAAGATCAAACTAATTTACTTGCCAACAGATCAAATGTTAGCGGACATTTTAACTAAGGGTGTTGTTGCAGCCAAGCAACTTTCTTTCACAAATTAACTAGGTCTAATTTAACTTTCATTATTAGAACTAACCATTTTGAGCATTATTTGAAATGAATTAATTCATAATGTATCATCATTAAATACTTATTTTAAACTTTAAAAAAAAAAAAAAAAAAAATGTTAACTGAAGTACGAATTTAATGAATTTCTTAACTATAATTTTGGAAGTGAATAGACAATTTTATAACTGATAAATTATTTATTCAGAGAAAGTGTTGAAGTAGAATAACTAAACACAGCTCTGACAGTAGTGCAGTTGCCTATGCACTTTTATTCTAGTTTTATACTTTACACTTATGTCAATCTTATTCTTCTTAATAAACTCTCTTCTTTTTGCCATTGAAAAGGACACACGTTTTTACTTTTTGCTCCGCTGTTCAACATGCCCAATAAGCATTAAGGCTGGAGATGTATTGGAGTTCAATTGCAACTCCAGTACTCTTTTCCAACGGTGTAACTCCACTTGATCTCCAATTGAGAATGTAGTAATTCTCTAAGGAAATGGACGTTGGTTCTCCAATTGAGATAGGGCTGTATCTCCACTTGAACTCTAAGGCAATTCTCAAGTCGACCCCCATCCCAGTATTTTCCAAAAAAAGCGCCAAAAATAATTTTTTAATTTCTATTTTTAGATTTTTTTTATTACAATTTATTTTTATGTTTTTGTACAATCGCTGGTAGGATTCGAACCTTCGACTCTATCTACAAATGATACATGCTAAGCACATTCAGCTATAGCTAACATCATTGTACAAACGTCTAAGTTCTTACTTATACTTTTTAAAGCATTGCCAGTTGCGGCAAATATTTTCGTTGTTTTATTCTCAATGTGTTCTCTGATCGATCTCCAGTTGAACTCGAAGGTGTTGGAGTTGACTTGTATAACGGGTTGGAGATCAAGTGGAGGTTGAAATAAAAATAGATTTTGCCAGTCATCCCTCTGCTCATTCACTACTCAACACCAAATCTAAAATATCACCGGTATCCCTAGAATGGGGCCGAGTTAAAGTTCTATACAAATTTGGGAAGTGGCAATTGGCAGATCACACATTTTCACAATCACCCATCTGCCCATTCATCACCCAGCACCAAATACAATATTTCAGCGAAATCCCTTGAATAGTACCCGAGTTACAAGCTTTAAAAATGTTAGGTCATGGTAGTAAACCGGGTCTTAAATTTCCATAGTCAACTCAGCCTATTCACCACACAGCACCAAACCCAAAATTTCAGCGAAATCTCTTGACTAGGACCTGAGTTACAGAGTTTTAAAAATGTTAGGGATGGGCGGACCGCAAATTTTCAAAGTAAACCCTCTGCACATTCACCAGCCAGCACCAAATCCAAAATTTCGGCTAAAACCCTTGAATAGGACTCGAGTTACAGAGCTTTAAAATTTTTAGGGCGTGATAGTGGCGGGTCTTAAATTTTCAGAGTCAACTCAGCCTTTTCACCACCCATACCTAACCCAAAATTTCATCGAAATCCCTTGAATAGGACCCGATTTACGGAGCGAACATAATCAACATGTTACCCACTCATTACCCAAAACAACATATAAAATTTCAGCGAAATCGGTTAAACACTGCATGAATTATAGCATTTTAGAACAATAACTGCCACGCCCACCTTGAACTCCCAAAGTAAATGAAATGGCATATAGTCTATGAGGTCAATAATATTACCTAAATTTTGATATGCGTTTCATTAAAATCGGTCAAGTATTTCTTGAGTTATAAGCAGGGACATAACTTATAAGGGAACAACATACATACATACAGACCCACAAACTCACAAAGAATTTTATATAAGTAAAGATGTCTATCGGTACATCGTTTTAAATTAAATATAACATTTAAAAAGAGTGGTGTCGTTTTATTTAACGAAATGTCAGTAGGAGCTCTAGATGCAATATGAGAATTTCTTGGAAAACGATATAAAAAGCATCGTAAATCAAGATTAATTATCGATAATAATTATCGAAGAAAAAATGCTCATAAACGATTTCGAAAACGAACTCGTAAACGACTATTTTTCATTCGTTTTCGAATGTTCGTTTCAATGGACAAATTAAAAGCGACATCGGATTCGAATCTGTGACGTTTTCGAATATCGTTTGTGATTGTTTTCTTCGAGAATCACGAAGAAATGCTATCGTTTACGAACTTTTGGCAGGCTGGGAAGTAAACATCGGAAACAGCGACATATCGTTGTTTTTTTGGCTATCGATTTTTGGGTTGTCCTTTGACAAAGTTAGCGTCCCTACTACTAAGTCCATTAAAGTCATATCTAAACAAATGATAAATGAAAACAAAGAATGTGCAGCTTGCTGTGATCAAATCATTACTACTTCCAGATTTTGTACTTGATTTTGCTCGTTCATAGCTTGCTGGAAATGTAATGGAATTCTCCTTTAATTTATTCATTTGCTATCGCTATCGCTTTAATATAAATTTGACAGTCGATTTTGGTCCTAAAACGAGATTGCCCATTTAGGCCGAACATTGTATACATCCAGTAGCGTAGCTCTAGGAGTTGGATCTAAGCCACGTTGAGTGAGCTCAGCCTTTTTTAATTGTTTTTTGATTTTCTTAAAGTCTAGATATCGGCACTATTTCATTTCGATCAGAGAACATTTTTGTTTTTCTATTTTCAGAGCATACTTTCGTGCATTTTTTGTTTTATACCGTAAAGTGGCTTAATTTTCCTAGTGAATATTTTATATTATTATTATTTACATTTTTTTTTCTATTTTGTTATCTTATTTTTATCGTAAGTGTGCCATTAAAGCTGATAACGAACGCATGGTTTCTTGTTGGCTATGTGATGGTTTTTGTCACGTCAAATGTGTATCACTTACGGGTAGAGTAGTTGATTTGATCGAGGGTAAAAAAGGACTTCGTTGGTCCTGTGAAGATTGCCGCGATACTGAGCTGGACATCTGCAAATTGGTACGTCAAGCCTTAAAAGGCTTCAATGAAGTATCAAAGGACTTAGCAGCTGCCCAGTCTAAATTGAAGGAGTATGAAACTAACTTTTAGAAGTATAAATGTTTGGATGAAACAGCTCCTAAACAAAATATTTCAGTTGGGCTTTTACCACCTGCCCCAAAGCAAATTTCAACTTGAACAACTCCATCCTTTTCCGATCTATTTGCATCACTGGTATCATTTTATTCTCCTGATCCTGCGGTTTTGAAGACGAGGGTAGATAACGCTCCTGAGAAAGATATGAATGGAAACTCAAATATTGATAAAAATGTTTGTCCTTCCATAAATATTATTTCTTCAAAGGATTGTTTGCGGGATGTACAAGAAACGAGAACGTCAAAAAGGCTTGTTGTTGTGCAACCTAAAAAATCTATTTTCGTGTCTAGATTTGCACCGGACACAGTATCTGATGACATTATATTTTATATTGATTCTAAACACAATAGAACCGGAAATAATATAAATGCTTTTAAATTTAACTTTTCATACGTTAGAAACATTTCATCCTTCAAATTATCTGTTCCTGCAAAATTGTTTGATGAGATTGTTAATAAAAATTTTTGGTCTGATAATACTTTAGTTCGCGAATTTGTTTATAAAGAAAAATCAAATATAGTCAATTCCGTTCGACTTCCTCAAAGAAACTTAAATTGTAATAAAAAAAAAACAAGTGAGTAAGTTTCAGTCGGGCAAGCCGACTTATATATACCCTACACCTACTGGGCCATATTGTATCCGCCATCTTGAATTTTGAAAATGCGACATCAAATTCGAAATCAGCGACCCCAAAAACCCCCCTATACAAAATTTCATACTGTTTTGATGAAATCTTAAAATTTCGGACGCCATATTGGTTCCGCCATCTTGAATTTTTAAATTCCGACATCAAATTCAAAATCAGCGACCCCGAAAACCCCACTATACAAAATTTCATTCTATTTTGATGAAATCTTAAAATCCCGAATAATGTTGTTTGTCTTCTGTATCAAAATTTTCGAGGGCTAAATACAAAGTTGAGTGATATTTATATTAAAAGTTTCGATTGTATTCATAATGTGTTAGTATTTACTGAAACTTGGCTCAAACCAAATATTTTTGATTCAGAAATTCTGTGTGCTGGGTATCGGATTTTTCGTAGGGATCTTAAAAGTAGGACTGGCGGCTGAGTCATTATTGCAGTAAATAACATTTTTTCATCTGAGGAAATTGTACTTTCAGATGTCTCTGACTTAGAATTTATTTGTGTACGAATTCAAGTTTTTAGTATCGATATTTTCGTTACTTGCTCGTATATTCAACCGAATTCCGACGTTAGCGTTTATCTAAGACATGTGTCGCTTATATCATTGGTTTATTCAAACCTACTGATTAAATTGTTGTTTTTGGAGGCTTTAATTTACCGAATATATCTTGGAATTTTTGCAGTGATTCAAACCAGTTTCTTCCGTATTCTTCTCGTGGCTGCTTAAATGAATTTCTGGATTCATTTTCAGATATGAGTCTACAACAAGTAAACGGGATTAAAAATAAGAATGGCAGAATTTTAGATTAAATTTTTGTTGACGACTCTTCGAGGTTTTCAGTGAAAAGCTGTTATGCTTTTGCATGTCCAGAAGATAACCATCACCCAACTCTTGAATTATCTTTCGAATTTGTTCAAACCAACTTAGAATCTGTTTCTACACCGTCATTTTTTTGCTTCAGGAATACAAATTTTGTTAAAATGTACCAACTCTTATCTGAAACTAGTTGGGACATGAACTTCGAGGATGTTGACGACTGTGTACGCTTAGCAAAATCTTCGAGATATGTGTTCCAAAGAACATTAAAAAGAATTCGAATGAACTTGGTGCGGTATGGTTATCAAAATAATTGAGGAAACTCTAAACTTCAAAGACTCGGACATTTAAAACATATAAAAGAACATTAAATCTTCAGTATTACTCTAAATATTCGCTTCTGAGACATGAATATCAAGTACATAATAAAAAATGTTATGATGAATATTTGAACGATTTAAAATCCAAAATAAAATACGATTCTAAAACTTTTTATAATATTCTAAATTCAAAAAGGAAAAACGCTGGTTTTCCAACTACGGTGAAATGGGATGATTGTGAGTCCAACAATCCTACTGAGATATCTAATATGTTTTCTGACTTCTTCAAAACGATATATTCTGATAATACTTCCATTTTCAGTCCTGTTATAGAATCTGAAGAACCTAAAATCGTTGAAATATTCATATAGTACTGGTCCAGATAATATTCCTAGCTGTATTTTGAAAGTTTGTGCTGAACATTTATACATTCCAATTTCAAATATTTTCAATGCTTCTATTCGAAAAGGGTATTTTCCGAATTCATGGAAAGAATCATACATTATTCCTCTTTATAAAAGTGGAACTAAATCAGTCGTATCTAACTATAGAGGTATCGCTGAAGTTAGCACAATACCAAAGTTATTTGAACAAGTTGTCGTAAAGCAATTGGTTCACTCGGTCACAACATTAAGATCTCCTTCACAACATGGTTTTCTGAGAGGTAGATCAACATCTACAAATTTATTGGAATTTTCTACATTTACAATAAAGGGATTTACAAAGAATCTTCAAACAGATGTCATATATACTGATTTTAGTAAAGCTTTTGATAAAGTTAATCACTTTCTGTTGATTGAAAAGCTTAAAAGATATAGATTTCCAGATCTTCTTTTAAAATGGGTAGAATCGTATCTGACAAATCGGAAGCAACAGGTGTTATTCGAATCATCAACATCAAAAACTATAGATGTCACCTCTGGAGTTCCTCAATTAAGTCACTTAGGTCCTGTTCTGTTTAATCTTTTTATAAATGACCTACCTTCTGTCATTAAACATTCGAATGTACTGTTGTACGCTGATGACGTTAAATTGTTTCTATCCTATGACATCTTAGATCAACATAAGTTGTTACAATCAGATCTGACCAGTATAGCAATTTGGTGTGATAATAACTTAATGGAACTGAACTTGAAAAAATGTAAATTTATGACATTTGCTATAAGACACCAACTTTCATCGCTATATAATATAAATAACTGTAATCTAGAAAAGGTTTTTACTTTTGTGGACCTGGGTGTTACTATGGATCCAAAACTTCGCTTTCATCTACATATTGATTTATGTGTGAATAAGGCGAGGAGTGTTCTAGGTTTCATTAAAAGATGGTCAAAAGAATTTAATGACCCATTCGTTACCAAAAGTCTTTACATATCACTTGTAAGACCAATTTTGGAATATGCATCAGTCTTGTGGAATATGCTCAATACAACTGCCACTCTGATAGAATTGAATTGGTTCAAAAACAATTTTTATTATTTGCTTTAAGAAACATTCGCTAGAATCCGAATCAGAACCTACGAAAATCGTTTAAAATTCTTGGACATTCCTACTCTAAAAAATAGAAGAACGATGCTTAATGTAACATTTTTGATTAAATTGATAAATGGATCTTTGAATTCTACATTTTTGCTTAAAGAAATTGATTTTAATATTCCAACCCGTCGTTCTAGATCTTTCATTCATTTGATATTAAGTATGTGCCTTTCTAATTACGTGAACCTTTCCGTTGTATTTGGTACGATTTTGATAGCTTATATTCTGTCTTTGACCTGTCTGATTCACTTTATAAAACAACAGTTTTTCTTCTAAATGCACTTAATCGCAATAAAGACCTTTACCTCTTTTGGAGTTTTTGGTATGACAGGGTTGCCAAACTCCGCGAAGATCGGCCATGTCGATTTTCAAAGTGTTGTATTTTTGTTGATTTTGTATTTATATTTCAGCAGAATTTTGTTTTTTTTTGTATATTGTATACAAATAAAACAGAACTTTTAGCTGAATTCAAATTTGTTCCGTTACTGTTTGATTTACTGTTCTATTTGTATTTGATTTTTTATATTTTGTATAAAAAAATAAAATACTTAATATTTGTAGTATTTGTCGTGTAAATTGATTGTTTTGATTGTTGTGACTTTGTATTTTTTTTAAGTCTAATATCGTAAATTAGAGAAAAATTATGTTTGATCAAATTCATATTCGTCGCTTGAATTCTGATGCTTCATAACATTTTATTTTAATTCTATTGTTAATATCATGTTAGTCTTGTTTATTCCATCATTGAGCTATGTTTGGAAGAATTCTCTCTTTCATTCATAACCCAATTCGTGTTTTATTAATATGCGTTTTATCAGCTGATGAATTTAATCTGTAGCTGAAACGAATTTCAATATATGTTTACCTGCGATCGGTTGCACAGCGTAATCCGGATTACGGCTGTTCGGTCACCAAATCCGTGCGTCATGGCAGATGTGGTCGGTTGGGCGGGTAAAAAAGACCGTTAGGATTCGTCGTTAAAAAAAAAAAAAAAAAAAAAAAAAAAATATACACACACAGTATGGTATCCGCGACCATGCCATAAATTGGTTTACAGATGGATCCAGAACAGACGAGGGCACTGGTGCTGGGGTATTCGGGCCACGTACTAAATACTCCGAAGCAATGGGAACATTGACCCGCATCTTCCATGCATAAGTTCATGTTATTGAAAGATGTGTGCAAATCAACCTTGATGGAAAATACTTTAGAAGAGTAAGGGTAAACAGATCGAACTATTGGTTCGATCTACCTGGGCTACGACAGGCCAAATCCCTCCTTGGTAAATATAAGAAAAGGAGGTTTGAAGCTTGCATCGGACTGAGTAAGAACCGGCTTCGAATTCTAACGGTGTTCCTCACTGGTCATTGTAGACTGAGGGGACATCCCACGAAGTTGGGCATTTTAAACGACGACTCTTGCAGATTCTGCAATGTGGAGGAAGAAAGTTCGGACCCTACGGCCTTTTTTCTTTTTCAAAGCGAGAGAAAGCCGTACGGTCTTATTTCACATTTCGCAATCGAACCCCGTCTTTTCTTTCACAAAAGAATCTCTTCCACATACAGAGAATATGCAAATTGTTTATGAAACAGTGAATAAATTAGAGAGTGGATTATATATGCCAAATCTAAAATACAGTATGATCAATTGAGATGTACCTCAAACAAAAAAAAAATTGGTTTCAAGACCCTATTTTGATCCATTTATAGGTGGTTTCGAAGGTTCAGAATCTGTCCGAACGCAGCAATAAAAAAGACTTGGAAAATGTTGACTCTTTTTTTCGTTATATAGGAGCCACGCACAGTATATGTCCGATTTGGCGGATTCTCGAACTTGATCTCAGTATTGAAGAGGAAAACATGTACCCAAAGTTTCAAGTCGGTATCTCCAAAATTGCGACCGCTATCGTGCGGACGGACGAACCGACGGGCAGACAGACAGGCAGACAGACTGACATGGCTGTATCGACTCAACAGGTGATGCTGGACCAGAATATATATACTTCTCCATACCGGACAGGACTCCTTATGGGCGTTACAAACGTTGTGTCAAAGTTAGTATACCCTGCCACAGTTTGTGTGGGGTATAATTAGCTTCCAATTTTATCGTAACTCATTATATATTCTTGATCAGCATCACCTCCTGAGTCGATCTCCTTCTGTCTCTCCGTCGGTCTGTCCGTCTGTCTGTCCGTTTATCCGCACGATAGCAATTTAGAAGATATCGAAACTCTGGGAACATGTTTTCACTTCAAAGGTAAGGGAAAGTTCGAGAATCAGCCAAAACGTGCGCTCCCATTAAAGACAAACATAAAAAAGAGCAAAAAACAAGTTTTTTAAAATATAACCCTTTAACCGACTAAAAAGCAGAAAATAAATTTCCTTTAAATTAATTTCCGCAATTTCGATTTAAAATTAAGGATTTTTGGCTACTTTGTTCCTAATATCATTGTAGATTTTGAAGACGCCAAAAACCTTAATTCTGTAAAAAAGCACCGACCTACCAAATTTCATCATTGTAGCTTGAAGGAATTGGAAGTTATGCCATGTTTAAAAAAAAGGGGTTTGAGTCCCCCCCACGGCCCCCTACGCCTCTGATGGACCCCAAAATTTAATGCATTGTCACCGGAGTTCTATCAGTGTTCAGCTCTCTACCTCATGTGGAAGTGTATGAAAAAGCTCGCCGCAGATTTGAGGATATATATATATATATGACACCCTAAGATTGAAAAAACCCTGAACAAAATGTGTTTGCGAAAAAGCCGTGGAAAACATTTTGCATGAAGAAGCCGTGCAAAGTGAACGAGAACGAATTTTGGTGCAAGAAAACTTAGTTTGAAAAACTGATGGAGCGGCCATCAGACTTTTACGCTAAAAAGCTTTTTATTAATTTTCGGTGAAAAATTTTGTTATGCAGATTTTTTTCCAAAAAGCACTTTTCATAAGAATTTTGTACAAAACATTATTTTGAAGAAATTTTGAGCTAAATATTTGTTAGAGCCTATTTACACAGTCATTCCCATGACGCATGGGCATGCCGTTTTTAGAATTTACACTGACATGGGCATGACGAAATTTGACAGTTTTTATATGAAAATGTAAATAAACGAAGCATGGAGTTGCCACCTTTTACGTTTTTTGTATGGATTTTAGGTGCAAAATGTTCTATCCCGTTTTCACTACCGCAGTTGTTATTAGCTCTTTGTCAGATTTTTCGTCATGGAACTGATAGTGTAAATAGGCTCTTAATAATTTTACGGCTTCATTTTATTTCGAAGCATATTTAAAATTTAGATATATTAATATTATCGCTTTTGTGAAAAGTGGAAACGCAAGTTTGTTAGCTGCAAGTTGTTTTGTATTGTTCGCAGTGAATTTGGGTACAAATTTTTTAATTTTGGTTTTTGGGTTTTTTTAGTTTGTAGGAGTTTGTAATTTGTGCAATATTCGTTATTTATAGAGCCCGACCGATAAGCATTTTCAGGCCGAAGCCGTTGCCGAAGATCAATTGGCAGCCTATTACTTCGGCCGACGCCGAAGGCCTATACCGAAGCCGAAGCCGATACTTAAGTAAAAACCCTTTAAAAACTGTTTTTTTTGTGTATTTTCATTCAAATTCGAGTATATAAATACACATTTAGTTTTTTAAGGAACTAAAAATTTTTTAAAATAAATAATAACAGTAAAAAAGAATTCACAAACAAATTTGGGCCTCCTAGGTCAAAACTAACAGTAAGAAAAATTTTATTTTTTTAAAATCATTTTTAAAAATTTGAAGTAAAGATTAAAATAATGGGAATTTAGTAGAAATGGTAGAGAATTCTTCAAAGAATAAATCTATCTAAGTAGCTATTTTTTAAGAACTCCCCAAATCCGTCAGGTGATGGACAAAGGATTTTCTAGTTGATGGTAAAAACGACCTGTGAAGCTTTGTACTTTAAATGTAAATTGTTGGCGCAGCAATTTGGGCTACATTTCTAAAAGGTAGAATCCTTCCGTGAGCCTCCTACCCCTATATTTGAAATTTCATACAGTTTACCAGGACTCCTTTTAACATAGACATCAGAGCAAGTAGTAAGCTTCTAAAAATATAGTTAAAATTCAGTAATCCACCCAGAAAATGTCCAAGGATGTACTTTGTGGCAGCTGTAACCCCGTGCCACGCAATTTGAGGTGAGATTCACTCAATATTCGATGATTACTAAGTTAAATTTTAATCATATTTTTTGTTTTGTGGGCCTTTTATGTCCCATTGGAAATTCCATCAATTACACAATTTTACATTCAAGTTTCAAGAAAATCAGTAAGACCCTTTAGATGTGATGTGGGCTAGAAAATCGTATCGTAAAAAATTAGTTTTAGTTTTCGGTGTCGCAAAAACAAGAAAAAAAATTGAAAAGCTTCGGCCAAAACTTCGGCCATTTTTTAGAAAAACCGAAGCCGAAGCCGAATGTGCATTTTCAGCCGATAAAGGCCGAAGCCGATGCCGAAGCCGATTAATCGGTCGGGCTCTAGTTATTTATGTACACTAGGTGCCAAAATTTAAAAACAAAAATTCTTTCAATAAAATTTTAATTTAAACAAATTTGTGTTCTTCAATAAAATTTGTCAAAGAATTTTTGTGAACATTTTTTTGGGGTTTTTTACGTAAAATACAGAAGCTAATTGGTTTTTTATTTTCTACATTTTTGGGAACATAGCATGTGTGTTTTAAGGTGTATCGATGTATTTATACAATTTTTAAACTTCCTGCAAATAGCATTTCATGTGATCACAACCATTTAACAATAAATTGTGAATTATTGAAGTTTTGTGTATACATAAATGCATCCAAAAGACTTTCTTCTCTGGTTTTACTACGTGCATAGAAACCCTTTCAGTTGTGCGTATTAAAACAAAAGGAAAAAACCAAATACGCGTGGCTGAAGGAAAACAACAACAATAAACGCACAAGTGTTCGTGTCACACATTCCTTCGCTTGATCACACAAAACAAGAAATTGCTTGTTTATGATTTACATTCCTCCAGTCGATGGTCAATGCTGGCGCAGCGAATTTCAGAAGGAAAATAATGCGCGAACTAAAAATGTGTGGAGTCTGAAAATCACCCTTATTTTTGTGCGCAATTGGAGGTACTATCTTGCTGCGGCGCGACTTGATCTCGGCAACCATGTCGCGTGGGTGCGTAGACGACCTGTTTACATGTAGAACAGACAAGTGGGCTCCAATTTTCATGCTGCGTGGGAATTTGCGTGTGTGTTTGGTTGTCCAAGAAATTCTTTCTTTGCGATGATTTTTTAAGTTGTTTTGGGTTAGTGACGCATATGGAGTGAAAGGAATGAAAACGAAGATCAACATTTCATTGGGATATACATTCGATGCTAAGTGCGACTTAAAGAATGCGGTGAAATTTTATATTGTGATATATTATTAAAAATATGGAACGATAAGCTCTGAAATGTAATTTTTATTACTTAATTTCAACAAAAGAACCGATCTAAATTTGCAAATAATAAAATTTGTACCATTAAACATTTTTTTTTAAACTTAATTTCAAAATTAACAAGTTTTTGACGCCAAATTTCATACCATCACTGGCTAAAAGGCACGATTATGCGAAGGAATGTGTAGACGACCACTTGTGCGTTTGTTGTGGTTTTTGGACCACTACGAATTTCAAGGGGACGACCTTCACGGAAATAAAATTGCACAATTTTGTCTATGTGTTTTTCTTTTTGTTTTGGTAACACTGAACTGAATGGGGTAAACAGGCGGTGAAAACGTAAACTAAAAAAATGTCGCCACTTGCTCTACGATGCATTTTCAAGGGCTTCATATAAATAAAAATAGTACCTAATAGTTCCTTTACTCCATATGCGTCACTAACCCAAAACAAATTAAAAAATCCTCGCAAAGAAAGAATTTCTTAGACAACAAAACACACACGCAAATTCCCACGCAGCAAGAAAATTGGAGCCCACTTGTCTGTTCTACATGCAAACAGGTCGTCTACGCACCCACGCGACATTGTCGCCGAGATCAAGTCGCGCCGCAGAAGAAAGTACCTCCTAATTGCGCACAAAAATAAGGGTGGTTTTCAGACTCCACACATTTTTAGTTCGCGCATTGTTTTCCTTCTGAAATTCGCTGCGCCAGCATTGACCATCGACTGGAGGGTGGTTTTCAGACTCCACACATTTTTAGTTCGCGCATTGTTTTCCTTCTGAAATTCGCTGCGCCAGCATTGACCATCGACTGGAGGAATGTAAATCATAAACAAGCAATTTCTTGTTTTGTGTGATCAAGCGAAGGAATGTGTGAGATGGACACTTGTGCGTTTATTGTTGTTGTTTTTTTTCAGCCACGCGTATTTGGTTTTTTCCTTTTGTTTTAATACGCACAACTGAAAGGGTTTCTATGCGCGTAGTAAAACCAGAGAAGAAAGTCTTTTGGATGCATTTATGTATACACAAAACTTCAATAATTCACAATTTATTGTTAAATGGTTGTGATCACATGAAATGCTATTTGCAGGAAGTTTAAAAATTGTATAAATACATCGATACACCTTAAAACACACATGCTATGTTCCCAAAAATGTAGAAAATAAAAAACCAAATAAATGTTCACGAAAATTATTTGACAAATTTTATTGAAGAACACAAATTTTTTTAAATTAAAATTTTATTGAAAGAAGTTTTGTTTTTAAATTTTGTCACCTAGTGTACATAAATAACGAACATTGCACAAATTAAAAACTCCTACAAACTAAAAAAACCCAAAAACCAAAATTTAAAAATTTGTACCCAAATTCACTGCGAACAATACAAAACAACTTGCAGCTAACAAACTTGCGTTTCCATTATTCACAAAATCGATAATATTAATATATCTAAATTTTAAATATGCTTCGAAATAAAATGAAGCCGTAAAATTATAAACAAATATTTAGCTCAAAATTTCTTCAAAATAATGTTTTGAACAAAATTCTTATGAAAAGTGCTTTTTGGAAAAAAATCTGCATAACAAAATTTTTCACTGTAAATTAATAAAAAGCTTTTTAGCGTAAAAGTCTGATGGCCGCTCCATCAGTTTTTCAAACTAAGCTTTCTTGCACCAAAATTCGTTCTCGTTCACTTTGCACGGCTTCTTCATGCACAATTTTTTCCACGGCTTTTTCGCAAACACATTTTGTTCAGGGTTTTTTCAATCTGAGGGTGTCATATATAGTCCACCCAAACCAAGTTAATATAAAAAAGTAATAATTCTCCAACTTTTTTGATTGCTGTTTTCGATTGGAAATTTTTAGAAATGGATTTTCGACAAGGTCCGAGCTTCCAAAAACACAAAGAACATTTGACACCCTCAGATTGAAAAAACCCTGAACAAAATGTGTTTGCGAAAAAGCCGTGGAAAAAATTTTGCATGAAGAAGCCGTGCGAAGTGAACGAGAACGAATTTTGGTGCAAGAAAGCTTAGTTTGAAAAACTGATGGAGCGGTCATCAGACTTTTACGCTAAAAAGCTTTTTATTAATTTTCGGTGAAAAATTTTGTTATGCAGATTTTTTTCCAAAAAGCACTTTTCATAAGAATTTTGTACAAAACATTATTTTGAAGAAATTTTGAGCTAAATATTTGTTTATAATTTTACGGCTTCATTTTATTTCGAAGCATATTTAAAATTTATATATAATAATATTATCGCTTTTTTGAAAAATGGAAATGCAAGTTTGTTAGCTGCAAGTTGTTTTGTATTGTTCGCAGTGAATTTGGGTACAAATTTTTAAATTTTGGTTTTTGGGTTTTTTTAGTTTGTAGGAGTTTGTAATTTGTCCAATGTTCGTTATTTATGTACACTAGGTGACAAAATTTAAAAATAAAAATTCTTTGAATAAAATTTTAATTTAAACAAATTTGTGTTCTTCAATAAAATTTGTCAAAGAATTTTCGTGAAAATTTTTTTGGGGTTTTTTACGTAAAATACAGAAGCTAATTGGTTTTTTATTTTCTACATTTTTGGGAACATAGCATGTGTGTTTTAAGGTGTATCGATGTATTTATACAATTTTTAAACTTCCTGCAAATAGCATTTCATGTGATCACAACCATTTAACAATAAATTGTGAATTATTGAAGTTTTGTGTATACATAAATGCATCCAAAAGACTTTCTTCTCTGGTTGTACTACGCGCATAGAAACCCTTTTAGTTGTGCGTATTAAAACAAAAGGAAAAAACCAAATACGCGTGGCTGAAAGAAAACAACAACAATAAACGCACAAGTGTTCATGTCACACATTCCTTCGCTTATCCCACAAAAAAAGAAATTGCTTGTTTATGGTTTACATTCCTCCAGTCGATTTTTTAATTAAATATTGCGTTTTATGAAAGCGAGTTAATTGTGGATATAAAACACCATATGTATTCACAGTAAAAAGTATATTGCCCATCCAATTTGTGTACGAATTGAGAATTATTTCGCATTAAAAGTCTTGTGTTTACATATGAAATTAAATTATAAAATTATTTGTCTAGTTTTACAAGACAACATCAAACACATTTCCTTTCTTTTTCCTACATTCTTTTTCGTGATACTTTATTTGAAATATTTTTTTTCATTTACATAATTTAAATAAATTGTTGTCTCGTTCTTACACGTTGTCAATATTTTTGACATTCTTTTTGCAGTATCAGAGAGATGTGGCTGCATCAGACAGTAGATGTTGTGACAACAGACAGTAGATGTTGTGACAACAAATAGTAGATGCTGCAACATCTGAAAGTAGATTTTGTGACAGCCGCTAGCATTCGGTTGGCCGAAAATTCTGCTGCCCCAACAGTTTTCGTTTTCTGGGTGTGGATCTATCAAAATATACAGGAAACTTAAACAAAAAAAAATGATATTCCGGGTTTTGTTCAAAATATATTGATAAATTCGGAAAATTTAACCAAATTCAGCAATTTTTAGTCAATCCTGGTATCCCGAAAATCAGGGGTTTTTAATAGTTACAATCCCGGGACTAACGTGACAGGAAAAAATCCGGAGTCCCGGGATCGCAACCCGTAGTAGGTATATACTAATAATCTAATAATCTAATAGTTGTAGTGTATTTTTGGAAAAAATTAAGTCAAATCGTTTGGTAAAGTCACTAAGATTTTCGAATTCAAAAAATTATATGTTCGAAAAAAGACAAAAAAAAATCCCAAAAATTTAAATTCAACAATTGCTAAGTCTGTTTAATTCCAAGCAAAAATTCTTGCAATGGCTTCATCTTGCTTCAGTGGCGAGATGAGATAAAGCCGTTCTAAGTTAAAGACCTTTACATTTGTTTTCAATAATTTCGAATAACTTCGATAATTTCGAAAATAAACGAATTTATTGTTTTTTCTGCTGTTATTTACCTAATTTCCAAATTTCATCAAATCGGAGGTCGAATTTAATTGAATTACCCAAATAAATATAGATGTAGTTTGTAAACGTTTTGACTTTTACTCGCTGTAATAAGTTTGATCCGAACATTCAGTGTTCTAGTCGGGATGTCAGGATATTGCAACAGATGACAACCATACTCATGCAACATGCAAAACCCATGCTTGTATTATGCTGCTAGGAGGTATTTTTTGCTATTCGTTCTTGCTCATAAGTTGCTCAGTGATGTCAATTAAGGGGGGGTTGGTGTGCAAGAAAAAAAATTTATAAAAATAATTTTTTTTAAATTTTTTTATTTAAACGATTTTACTATAAAGTTACATATTTATACACATATTCCAATGGGAAGCGCATTTTTTTTAGTTTTCAATCAGTTTCATTCAAAGATGTACACATACTTTATATTACAAAAAACCTACACATAGGGTTTGTGGGTTTGTAGGCCACGCCGTAAGATATGTATAGCTCTGTAACTCGAGTCCTATAAACAAATACCAACATTTTTAAATCTCCGATTGACCTGAAATGATATCTTGATTAGTTCAGAAAAAAAGCCCTGGGGAGCGAGATTCGATTCAACTTTCCAAAATAAAATAATAGTAAATTATTGAAAATTCTAAAAAAGTGTAACTGCGAAAAAAAGTAAAGCCCTACGAACTAACAGTGGCTATGGCTTGTATTAACTTGAACTTAACCGATTTAGACATGTCCGTCTGTCCGCACGATTGAGGTCGCATTTTCGGAGATATCGACTTGAAACTTTGGGTAAATTTTGTTCTCCTCTAAACTGAGATCAGGTTCGAGAATCAGCCCAATCGGACCAAAGCTAGGGGCGCTCCGGGGAATGCGGGGCTTTAGGGCTGAAGCCGCCCCGAATTGATTTCGATTTTTTGTTTACTGAAATTCAAAATGTAATGGGACTCAAACTTTATCATCAAAGCATTGTTGCCAGTATATTCGTACTGAAACTCCAAAAAAAAGCATCTAAAAATCTGTTTTTTTGTTGGGTAAAGGAATCAAATACAATTTTTCCCTCTATTAAAATTTGTAATGAAAATTCACTAAAAATCGGAAATATCCCTCAACACTATTTTTCTTCAAGAACAGCGTGTCAAATGAAACTCTCAGATTGAAACTCTGAAAAAAATGGGTTTTCGAAAAAGGTGTCGAAAAAAATTGTGCATGAAAATTGTGCTTCTGCAAATACAAATATTTATTGCATATGTTTGCACCACAACAATATAATATAAAGATTTGCATTTCTTACGTTCGAGCGAATATGCAACTCAGAAAACGTATAGCTTTTATATGCTATGCTGAATGCAAATCTGTATATTTTGTTGTTGTATGCAAAAATATCAAATAATTGATTGAACTCACAAAGAGCCTCATTTTTTTTATTATATTTGTCTTTAGAGCGTAAAAACTTTGAAATAAGAGTCTTTTCAAGTTTGCATAGTTTGCATAGTTTGCAAGAATCTCCTATACATTTTCCCATGAGTTCCGTAAATTCGTGACATTGATGACAAAATGTAAGAGACAACTTAAACTAAAAAAAATGATAATTATAACTTTTCCGTAATAATGCTTACCTTCACGTTGAGTGGGTGCAACCGCCGCTAAAGGTGGTGGTAAAGCTTGTGGAAATTGTCCATAGACGGCGGGAAAGGCTGTATGTATTATAAATAATTTGATTTTACACATAATCGAAACATTTAAAAGACAACACAACGTATATATCTCATATATCGTATACATTGACAAAAATATACTTATACATACTTAGTAGGGACATAAATATTGTTACAACATTGAACACACCCATCCCAATAATATAATTGAACATACCCTCACATGATCATATGGGTTTTGTTTAGCATTTTGAATGAACCCATTTTTTTAGATTTAATTCTTATATATCAGTAAATAAAACATAAATTTGAGGAAAAATACTTTTGGGTTTTGATTTAATCGGATGAAATGTGTGTAACAATATTTATGTCTCTACTAAGTAGAAAAATATGGTTATTTTTTAAGATTATATCGACCCCTAACCGCAAAAGGTATGCAATTTCAAACTTTTTATAAATCAATGTAATTTTGTACTACGCAACTACCCTCAAAATCTTATGTATCCGAGATATACCGTTACGAAGCTAAAGAGAAAACAACTTTAGTGAAAGAAATTGTTTACTCTTTTGCAATCAGCGAATTGATGTCACATGCTTTTTTCGTGCAAGCATCAGGTTTTCGTGAATAACTTTTAGGCCATGCCTGATATAAAGCCATGTAGGGGTTCATTAAAAAGGTAATAAAATTTCCTTTTCGATGGTGTATTGACAAAATGCAATTTTATACCCTTTGCCCCCACACCCCACTTTCCAAAGGGTATAAAATTTTATTTCGTCAATACACCATACAGACAGGCAAATAGAGAGAAAGACAGACAGACAGACAGACAGACAGACAGACAGACAGACAGACAGACAGACAGACAGACAGACAGACAGACAGACAGACAGACAGACAGACAGACAGACAGACAGACAGACAGACAGACAGACAGACAGACAGACAGACAGACAGACAGACAGACAGACAGACAGACAGACAGACAGACAGACAGACAGACAGACAGACAGACAGACAGACAGACAGACAGACAGACAGACAGACAGACAGACAGACAGACAGACAGACAGACAGACAGACAGACAGACAGACAGACAGACAGACAGACAGACAGACAGACAGACAGACAGACAGACAGACAGACAGACAGACAGACAGACAGACAGACAGACAGACAGACAGACAGACAGACAGACAGACAGACAGACAGACAGACAGACAGACAGACAGACAGACAGACAGACAGACAGACAGACAGACAGACAGACAGACAGACAGACAGACAGACAGACAGACAGACAGACAGACAGACAGACAGACAGACAGACAGACAGACAGACAGACAGACAGACAGACAGACAGACAGACAGACAGACAGACAGACAGACAGACAGACAGACAGACAGACAGACAGACAGACAGACAGACAGACAGACAGACAGACAGACAGACAGACAGACAGACAGACAGACAGACAGACAGACAGACAGACAGACAGACAGACAGACAGACAGACAGACAGACAGACAGACAGAC
>OX596010.1:54646697-54824197 GCA_951394025.1 Heteromyza rotundicornis | reverse complement strand
TAATAGTAAAGTAGTAATTGAATAGCAAATTCAAGGATATACATTGGTATCTCCTTACGCTAAAAAAACAAATCAAATTACACAGCTTATTATAAAAAAACGTGAGTAAGTTTCAGTCGGGAAAGCCGACTTATATATACCCTACACCTACTGGGCCATATTGGATCCATCTTGAATTTTTAAATTCCGACATCAAATTCGAAATCAGCGACCCCGAAAACCCCACTATACAAAATTTCATACTGTTTTGATGAAATCTTAAGATTTCGGTAAAAACACGATTTTCACTTATTTGGGATCCCTAGCTTTCTTCTAGCTCTTGCAATCGTGTTTACAAGAAAAGAGGACGGACAGGCCTAAATCAACTCAGGAGGTGACGCTGATCAATAATATATATAGTTTTCCATACCGGACACGCCTCCTTCTTAATGTTACAAACATCCAAAATGAATATACCCATACCTAATGAGGTGTAGGGTATAATAAAATGTACTCGCTCTTGGAACGAATTTAAACCGTTTAAGTGGATGTCACTAAACTATAATCCTAAGTGGGAGGAAATAGTAATTACATATTTAGGCTCAAAGTGTGTTGAAATCAACGATTGGTTATTATTCGATCAATCTGTAGGGCACACTAAGTTTTTAGACCAGTTTATTGAAAATGAGAATTCTAAAAAGAAATGAAGTTCTGATGGTTTAATGAAATCGCAATAGACAGATGATAGGAAAAGACTTTTGGCTGAATCTATAAAAAGCCTGGTAGTTAATTTAAGCACAATTTTATGACTTCCCCTCGTGCAATTGCTAGAATGTTTTGTAACGCGTTTGGAAGCATTTCGTTTATATAGTACTAGCATGTACCCGCGGTTTCGCTCACGAATAAATAAAACAAAGATTTTATATTGTAATCAACTTTTGTTGCAAAGCTTCTTGATATAAAATAGTCATAAATGCTACTTCCATTTAGTTTTGAATGCAAATAGCATTAAGTATTCCTTTAGTCAAACCACCCATTGATTCAATCAAAGAAAAACAATTCCTTAATATTACAATTATTTTAATAACTGTCAAGAAACCGTTTGCTTACGTAAAACAAAACATGAAAAAATTGAGTCTCGGACATTTGACACAACAACTTTGCGGCAGCTCCACGGAAATTGGGCGTGGAGCTGCCGCAGAAGAGTTTGACAGCGATGACTACATTTGCCTAGCACACCTAAAGAAGAGAGTGAAAGCTGATCATATTTCACAGGCCACACAAAAGAAAAAGTATGTTTGGCATAAAAATGATATTGCATCGAGTTTTCCAGACTGGGAGTAAGTCTCAGGATGTAAGCGTGAGCTAACTCCCATGGAAGATTTTTCTATGGTGCCCTAATTTGGAAACCACGAAGCAATTTATACGCATAAAATCGATAAGGTGGGGATCCAAAATATATACAGGCGCCAATCGTCTTGGATATATTGAATGGTTTGAGCCATACCAAGAAAAATCAACACCACTACCTGAAAACTTCAAGCCCCTTGGTTTATGTGCGAGCGTTGTGCTGAAGTTTTGCAAAGCAAATGGCCTGATATTCCATTTCATATATATTCTGACAATTTTTTTACTTCTCTCAAATTACTGGAAGAACTAAAATCTAGAAACTTGAAAGGTACGGGCACTATTCGAGAAAATAGACTTGGAAAAGATATTCCATTGCCACATTCACTACAATTGCAGAAAAAAGAACGGGGATTTTACGATTATATTGCCGCAACAAAAAATTCCATTGTTATTTGCAAGTGGGTAGATAATAGTATTGTAACCCTAGCTTCAAACAATAGTGAAGTACTCCCAACTATCACTGTCAAAAGATTTTCTCAAAAAGAAAAAAAGAGGATTAATGTGCAACAGCCAAATTTAATCAAAAACTAGTAAGAGAATTATCTTCGGTCTGACCGAAGCTATAAAACCCTGCACATGCGAGTACGATACATTCTGAGACCATATGTTAGTAATTTTATCGAAAATCGGTATTTTATTGATAATTTTTCGATATTTTATTCATAATTTTTCGATTTTTTATCGATAATTTTTTGATTTATTATCGATAATTTTTCGATAATTTATCGATAATTTTTCGATTTTTTATCGATAATTTTTCGATTTTTGTACCGATAATTTTTCGATAATTTATCGATTTTTTATTGATAATTTTTCTATAATTTATCTATTTTTTTATCGATTATTTATCGATTTTTTATCGATAATTTTTTGATTTTTTATCGAAAATTTTTCGACAATTTATCGATGTTTTATCGATAATTTTCCAATATTTATCGATAATTGTAGTTTCCTGATCCATTTAAAAATTGTGTTCCAATTCCATTTTGTTCCGGTCCGATTCCTTTTCGTTCCGGTTTCATTCCCGACTTAATTTCCAACCCAATGCAAAAAACCGCATCCAAATCGGTTCAGTATTTCTCAAGATAAACGAAAATAATAAAAATTTAGCGGCCATTTTGTATGGAAGGTAGGTGTGGTTCTTATCCGATGTTGCCCATTTTCAATACTGTCCAATCATTAGCCAAAATAAGAGGTGTGCCAAAATTTGGAGTCGATCGGTTAAGTATTTCTCACGATAAACGAAAATAATATAAAATTGGTGGCCATTTTGTATGGGAGGTAGGCGTGGCTCTTATCCGATGTTGCCAATTTTCAATACCGTCCATTCATTCGCAAAAATAAGAGGAGTGCCAAAATTTGGCGTCGATAGCTCAAAAGATACGACAGTTATCGTGCGAAATGATAGACAGACGGACATGGACTAATGGACTCAGGAGGTGATGCTGATCAAGAATATATATACTTTTCCATACCGGACACACCTCCTTATGGGCGTTACAAACGGTGTGACAAAAACAATATACCCTTGGGCACTAGTGCGCGGGGTATAAATATAACGACAACATGGGTGGCGTTGATAGAACTGACCAAAGCATTAGCTTGTATAGAACAACAGTTCGTGGAAAAAAATGATATTTTCCCCTGATAACCCACTGCCTGGATATGGCAATTCAAAACACTTGGCAACTTCATCGCAACAATGGTGGCAAATAAAAGACAAAATATTTAATTTTTAGAAAAAAAATAGTTTTGGCAATAAGGGGGTTAAAAAGTTTAAAGAGTTCAATGGAAAATTTGACAAAACAACGTCTCCCCATTTAAAGCAAGCCCATTTCCTCCAAATTCCCTTTCACAAAACAAATTCAGTGTATCCATTTTGGGCGGTCGCTCCCCTCGTAGGACCAATAAATAAAAATGTTATTTGGTGCAAACTGCAATCTTATACTCTTTTTTACTCAAGAAAATCTGGTAACCCTACACTGAAAGAAAAAATATGTTTTTAAATTGCATTTTAAAACAAAGTTTTTTCTACAGTACATTTATGTTTTATTTTTAAAACAAATGTTTTCAATTTCAATTGTCTTGCTCTTTTGTTAGTCGTTTGAAATTGATAATACGGTTGTTCTATTTTAAAAAATCATAATATATTTCAAAAAGTCAAAGTATAGAATAATTGCAAAATAGAAATAAAAAAAAACACAAACAAATTTTTTTTCTTAAAAAACAAATTTCGTTTTAAAATTTGTTGTTAGCGTTTTTAAATTGAATAAATCTGTACAAAGCTTTATTTCAAAAACAAAATCAAATCTTTTAATTTCCGTTTAATTTTAAAACATTTTCCGCTACCTATTTTACATAAGAAATGGGTATTGGCTCAACTAATTTCATTTAGCCTTGAGTTGTGTTTCCAAAACAAACGTCATTCAATTTGGAAAAACCTTCGATGCCAATCATGCCGATTTGCTAAAATAATAATTACTTAATAAGTTGTCTTTTGTTTTACATGGCAGTGTGCTAACACCTAAAATTTAATGCATGATAATTACGAAAAAGATTTATATGACATTTTTACAAAAAATGTAATGAATTAAATGAAATAAAATGTGTTGAGCTCCGTTTGTGTTTTGTTTAGGGAATTTTGTCTCGGTATGACTTTTTTAACTTACCAACTCCTGGAAAAGGTGGCATCCCTGTAAAAGCATGTTGCAAGGCGGTAGCATCACCATTGGCCAAACCTTGCGGTGGAATTGTTAAATGTAGTGGATCTGTTGTGACGAGAGAAAAAACGACTATTATTGTCGATATTAGCGAAGCTGGGCAATTAAAACGAGTAAGAAAGTGTTGTTCGGTGATGACCGAACGTAAGGTGCCCTACATACACTGCAAAGTGAACCTATCTTTTTTTTAAGCACAATACCATATTACAGTTACCATATTTACAGATATATCTTTTTTTTATAAAAATTTGTTGGTCTCTGTCAGATTTTTAGCATTTCTCCTATGAACACGGGTTTTTTTTTATGAAACTAACAGATTTTACAGATTTTTACAAAATAAATTCAATTTACTCTGATTTTTCTTCAAATGTATTCTTATCTCGATAAAAAGTGTATTTTAGAGTAACTGAAGATCTTGTAACACATAACTGCAAGATAAGCTAAATTTTTGCACTTGACATGTACATTCTTTTCTGTCATTGTGGAAGAAAAAAATTCGGTAGCGCAGTTTTCTTTTGAAACAAAAAAGGAAATGTACAAGAATGGCGGTTTGAAAACTAAAAAATTTTTGCATCTCAATTGCTGACAAGTGCGTTTCTTACTTTTTCATAAAATTCTTAAAATGTCGGAAGCCAATTTGAAGAATTATTATGTGCATGAGTAAAATGCAAAAATCAAAAACGCGATTTAAACGGTTTTTAGAATTAATAAAGAAAAACTGGGAGACACATGTACTCTTTTTTAACTCCCCGATCATGTGCTTTTTTTTTAGTGTTGAACGGTGTAACAGATGCCGAATAAATTAAAAAATATTTATTGATATACAGACATATGTTCGTAAAAAAAAAACTTTAAAGATGAATTACTTAAATAAAAACATTAAATTTAAATTAATGGTATTATTTGGTCGTTTTTTGTTGGGTGGCATTTTTTTCTGCAATTCCAACTGAATATAATATTTATACCCCCACACTCACTGTTGCAGGGTATACTAACTTTGACACAACGTTTGTAACGCCCATGAGGGGGCGTGTCCGGTATGGAAAAGTATATATATTCTTGATCAGCATCACCTCCTGAGTCGATTTAGCGATGTCCGTCTGTCTGTCCGTCCGTCTGTCCGTCTGACCGTCTGTCCGTCTGTCCGTCCGCACGATAGCGGTCGCAGTTTTGGAGATATCGACTTGAAACTTTGAGTACATGTTTTTCTGGTGAATACTGAGATCAAGTTCGAGAATCAGCCAAATCGGACAAAAACTGGGCGTGGCTCCCATACACCGAAAAAAAGGTAAACATTTTTCAAGTCTTTTTTATTGCTGCATTGGATTGGAAATGTTTAGAAACGTATTTTTGACATGTTCCGAGTTTCCGAAACCTCATATATAAAGGTCTAAATAGGGTCTTGAGACCAATTTTGATTGCAATTTTCAGTCCCGAAAATCCTGGGATTGCCAAAACGGGTGTGCGAACTGATGTTCGCGTCGTTTGAGTATTTTTAAGGTACTGATTTTATTTTAATAAAACACCTAAATATATAGGCACAAAAATGCACTTAAAACTAGACAGAATTAGAATATAATCAGCAGAGGCACGATAAGCGTCCCCGCATAGGCTATAAACTATTTATTACTTGTGTGTGTACTTTTCTAAATAGCGATAATAATAGAATACATTAGAATTGTAAATGGCCACACAGCCTCAACTCAAACTGAGTGTTACTAAACATAGATTATGATGTGTGAGAAACATCTTCTGTTTGACATTTTTTATTACTAGCGATAATTATAGATAATATTTGAAATGTAAAAGTGTTCATAAGTATTTTGAACAACGGGATTGACAGCCTTAGTGTGAACCACTGAAAGAATAAACAACACATACAAATTAATAAACTAACTAGTGTTTATGATTCATTTTCGATTTTTTACAGCGAAATGTATATGGGTTCCAGTAGCTTGGCACCTTTTTTGAAAAGTCGATTTTCAAGACATTTGCTAGCTTGCCAAAATTGTGTTTTTTGAAATTTTTAAGTTCCGTTTGAAATTCTTGTTAGTTATTAACTCAGCTTTCAAACGAAACCGATAGTTCCGCGAAATTATGTTTCAAACGATTGTTATGGCCACGAGACCTTAGGGTGCCAGTAGGTGTGCACTCTCCCCTACTAATCGTTGGATACATTTTATTGGTCTTATCGCACCAATAAAATGTATCCATTATTGGCTGGATAAGGCTGAAATACACAGAGGTGGATAACGCCTTTCCACCTGGCACTAAATCCGAAAAAAGGGTCGAAAACGATAATATTCTCGAACATTTCGCGAATAAAACTATCTATATAGAACCGTTTGGCGTTCGTAGAATATCCTAGAAAACGAATTTTCCATAATTTTCCGAAAACTCTCGGAGTAGTCGGAACTTGTATTTTTTCGAACTTTGTGCCTGGTGGTATAATACTTCACTCTTTCCAAGGGATATTTTGGGATTAGACCAACTGGCAAGTGACGCGCCAAAGGAAACTCTTATTAATAAAACCTAGTATCTTAAATATTTGTACTCACGTCCTGGATACGCCGTTTGTGCAATGCCATTTGAGAAGACCCCATCGGCGGCAGCAGCAGCTGCGGCAGCCGCTGCTGGCTGTCCGTTTGGCGTCTGAGCCCCCATATTAAAATTGGGCATGGTTGGTGAGGGCAGTGATGGTTGTCCGGTTCCATTTAAGCCATGAGGTATTTGCGTTGCCAGAGCGGCCATGGGATTCATATACGAACCGGGTGCAGTGGCAGCGGCGGCCATTAAAGCGGCTTGTTGTTGCTGTTTGATGGCAAGAAAGAGAATAATTAAGTATAATTTGACCATTTTACTTCAACAGCTTTTTATTATGTACACTCTTTCAGTAATTTATACTATTAAACCCAAAATATATAAGTTTGAAGTCTAAGGCCGATCCGATATCCGCACCCGGCTGACATTGGTGCTGGATATGGAAAAATGTAACCCAAAATATTACCTCATTCAAGTGTTAGGCCATTTTGGCCAAGTTCAGACACAATGAGGGCAGGGTTGACGATATCGGATCAACCTTAAACTTTAAACTTATCTGTTTTGGGTCTATTGGCATTCATTAAGACAATCCTAAGAAAGATCGAGCAAATTTCTTGTTTGGACACCTCTTCAAAAATCAAGTACGTCCAGTGTTATTATATTATATTATATAGAAGCTACACACCCAAAAAACGAAATCTGTTGTGACAACAGCATTTTCGGCGAAATGCTAGCGGATCTACACACAACATCTACTTTCTGATATTTCAGCATCTACTATCTGATGCAGCCACATCTCTCTGAGGCTGGAAAAAAATTGCCAACGTGTAAGAGCGAGACAACAATTTATTTAAATTGTGTAAATGAAAAAAATACTAATAAGAATAAAATAAATATATTACGAAAAATAACACTACGCGACAAAATTTGGAAAAAGATTTGTTTGGCTGGTTTTTTTGATTAATTCTAATAGAACGCATTAAAACTAACACAACGCTATCAAAACTTTCTCGAAAATCGTAAGTTAAACTGTTTTTTTCGAATTTAGTAAAAACAAATTTTTTTTATTTCTTTTTTAGTATTTAATCATAACAGTTGGAGGTTAAATAAAAATATGGGAAAAAACTATTTTTAGTTGGCTTATAATAATACTATATACTCAAAAATTGTTCTCGTTGAACCAAACGTAATGTTACGGTGCCCAAATTAACAATTAAATGTCCCAAACATTAATTTGTTCCCTGATTTTTTTCCGTTTTCCACTGTTACCTCTGATGAATGTTGGAAAAAGTTTGTTTGAATGTCTTTTCTTCTTGATTCTACGAAATCACATTCCAACGAACATATTCCTAACTTACTTTGCCCGAAATATCAAGGTAATCCATCTTAAATGCATTTATATTTTATGCAATGTTTTTATACCCCCACACTCACTGTGGCAGGGTATACTAACTTTGACACAACGTTTGTAACGCCCATAAGGGGGCGTGTCCGGTATGGAAAAGTATATATATTCTTGATCAGCATCACCGCCGGAGTCAATTTAGCCATGTCCGCCTGTCTGTCCGTCCGTCTGTCCGTCTGTCCGTCCGCACGATAGCGGTCGCAGTTTTGGATATATCGACTTGAAACTTTGAGTACATGTTTTTCTGGTGAATACTGAGATCAAGTTCGAGAATCAGCCAAATCGGACAAAAACTGGGCGTGGCTCCCATACACCGAAAAAAAGGTCAACATTTTTCAAGTCTTTTTTATTGCTGCATTCGATTGGAAATGTTTAGAAACGTATTTTTGACATGTTCCGAGGTTCCGAAACCTCATATATAAGGGTTAAAATGGGGTCTTGAGACCAATTTTTTTTTTTGGTCGATTTGATTGCAAATTTTTAAAAACGGATTTTGGACATGGTCCTGGCTCCAAAACTATTTATAGGTGGCTCAAAATGGGGTCTTGAGACCACATAGTTTGATGTTCGAGGTACTTCTTCCTACTGTGTGGGGGTATTTCAGCTTCTGTATAGCCGAAGATAGTCCAGTCTCTAGTTAATATGTTTGAGAGTTTTTTTTTGTATTTTCGGATTCTACTAGTCATAAATAATGTTCCACTAAAAGGTTTTGTCAAAGATACCAGCCTATCAAATTTTTCCAACACAAAAAATTATATGGCAATACAGACAGTTACGAAAATTGAGATAGCGACGCGGTTAACAACCGATTCTCGTAGCTCCTTTGTGGATTCGTTTAAATATGTGTAAGGATTGCCTCTCTATCAAAAAAGTAGAGTGGTTCATACAAAAAGCAAGTTTAAAAACAATGCAAAGTTGACAAAAACGGTATATTTTTAAGACAAAAACCGTGAAAAAAGTATAATGGGCCACGAATTTCGACAAACCCTTTTAGAGTATCACTAATTATGACTAGTAGAATCCGAATATGCAAAAAATGCGACTCAAACATTTTTTTGTCGCATAGTGTATGAAAGAGAAAACAAAATGTGTTTGATGTTGTCTTGTAAAACTAGAGAAATAATTTTAAAATTTAATTTCATACACGGATAGAACTGTTTGCAGGAATTGTGTATTATAATCATAATATTGATCCATTGATAAAAAGTCAGAATTTAATTGATTTAAGTCATAACTACAAAGGCGGAATATAAAATCAAAATCAGTATTCATGACTAAAAATGTGAAATTATGTTTTTTTTATTCATGGATCAATATTATGACTATAATACACAATTCCTGCAAACAGTTCTCTCTGTGTATGTAAACACATATGAAATTATTCGCATTAAAAGGCGAAATAATTCTCAATTCGTAAACAAATTTGATGGGCATACTTTTTACATATATATATTATTTTTTATATCTACAATTGCCACGCTTTCATAAAACGCAATATTTAATTATTTCATTGCATTCACACAAAATTTGTAATTTTTAAATATGTATCGCTAATTTTCTCATTCGCTGCTTCTGTGAGTTGGCGTGTGATGCAAAGGAGAAGCAATTCTCCTGTGCGTCATACACAGAAAAAAAAATGATCGGTAAAATTAACCGAAAAAAGTTTTTGACGTACAGAATTTCAAAATATATGAAAATTGTATATTTTTTAACCGAGTTCGTAGGTAGATTTAACTGACAAAAAATGTTTCAAAAAATAGTTGAAAGAACCGAAAGAAATTATTGTTTTACAGATATTGTATAGTCTTTTACCGCAATTGTTGGTTAAATTTTAATTTTTACCAACTTGTGCAATTTACCATTCGCGCATCTTCAGTTGAATCGTTGGGATTCTAAGAAAGAAGAATTCTTAATCGTGCTATGAATGTTTTGCCTTATAGAGGTAGCTTGAGCAGAGCCGAACAGATTTTTTTTGCTTGTAATACTGCATTTGTAATACTAATTTTAGAAAATAATAGCTTGTGTCAGCTATGCGCTCAAGCTAATATTTATTTTTTTTAAACATGCAATCTTGGATTTTTTAAATTTATTTTTGTGTTTGATATGTTTTGTTTTGTAATGCAAAAAAAAACAAATATAACGAAAAAAATTTTATGGTTTTCTTACTAAAAAATGTGTAGCGTAACTAATTTGCTGGTAAGTTTATAATTAAAATAGTAAAATAACAAATTATAAAGGTAAACTTACCTCCATCATCGGTTAAATTACGAACCCTTTTTGTGGTTATACCTACAATGTAGTATACCAACCACTTCTCATCGGTTAGATTAACCGAAGAAGAAGGGTTGGAACGTTTTTAACCATCTTTTTCTGTTAAATCTACCGACTTTTTTTTTGTATGTGCTGAAGCTTATTTAGAGCGTCGCTTGGATTAAATAAAATGCATAAAGAGTGTTGACGAGGATTCGTAGCTGGATCCGAAACAGCTGTACACTCTGTCAGACTGAGTTTTTGTTTTTTTTCTTGTATTTTTTCCATTTTGAAATGTATTTTTATTAATTTTATTAAATAAAATTTTTAAAATTGTTTTTAATTTTTTTATGAAAGTATTTTTAGGTAATTATAGGGAAGCTTCCACCAAATTAATTAGTTAAGTATGGTTTTTTTCTTGTATTTTTCTGGATCTAAAACGAAATTAAAATTTGTGTTTTTTGTTTTGTCCCATACAAGTGTTAGTCCGTTTTGGACAACTGTAGAGTTACCGTTATCGGATCGGCTTTAAATTTACAACATTTTTTTTTAGAAAAAAAAACGGACTTTCCCTACGACAGGAAAACATTTTTTTAAATTCGCAAAATATAGGAATTTTAAACGGAAAAAATCGCAGCACTGCTAGTGTCCTTGTTTAGGAACGGAGCAATATATTTGGAAACAGCTTTTTGCAAAATTTTTTTTGCAATCAATATTAGGTTATAGGGGCAACTTTTGTCTTATAGACACAGTGAGCAACTGACTGTAAAACCATTCGGACGTGCTTCAATATCTCTCATTATTACTCAAAGATTTCCTCAGATAAAAAAAAACAAAACTGCCCTATTACTCATCATCCCTCATCATGTCCCGAATTTCTCGTAATGAAAAACAAAATCAATACACCACTTAACACCTTCAATATATTCGCTCTCCATAAAACACTTCCCAGTAAACAATATGAATCCGAAAAGAGTCATAAATGACTAATTTTTCTGAGCTTTTACCCTCATAATGAATACTAAAAAGAGTCTGGAAAGAGCGTGTTTTCCCATGAAACTGTCCCCTCTTTATGAGTTCAATTATGAGCCAAAAATCAATCTTTTATGACTCTTAATCAACTCACAAAAGACTCAGAAAAGATTCCAAAAAGAGATAAAAAAAAACCCTCAAAAAAATTTCAAAAAAATTATTTAAAAATTTTTTTAAATATCAAATAATTACGAAAAATCAAATAATAAATAATTCGAACACGGAACCTCATGTTTCGTAGCTCTGCACTCTATCCCCTGAGCTACTGCGCCTCTATCATTCATACCGATAAAAACAAACCTGTTTCATATTTTATGTTCATAAAATCTAAACAAATAAGACTCTTTTCGGAGTCAATTCGAAGTGCTCACAAAATCATCAGAAATAAGACTATTTTCTGAGTCATATTTCTGAGCGCTCATAAACACATCATATATAAGACTCCTTTCTGAGTCACATTTCTGTGCGCTCATAAAATCATCAGAAATAGGACTCTTTTCGTAGTCATAATTCTGTGCGCTCATAATATTGCTTGCTGGGTTGAATCCATAACTACAGAAAAATCTCTTTCAATCTCTTTCACCAGAGATGGTGACTTACTAATTCAAGCCAAAAATATGCAACAAACCGGTAAATTCTCCAAGCAACAAAACTCTCTAATCTTTGCGACATTTCTGTTTCACTGCATTCTACTCTAAATATAGTTAAAGGAGTCATTCATTCTGGTTTTCTAACTGCTCTGACTGAAGAAGAAATTGTTGCAGGTCTAAGAGAACAACATGCGGTCGAATGTAAAAAATAACGAAACTCAAGGATGGCAAAATAGTTAATACTCCCTTGCATATAATTTCTTTTAACTCTTACGAAATCCCGAAAGAGGCCAATATCGCTTGGGTGAAGGTAAACGTTGAACCCTATATCCCCTCTCCCATGCAATGTAAAAAATGTTATCTGATCGGCTATACGGCCAAACATTGTAAGTCAGAAAGCAAATGCAATGTCTGCTCCACTGCAACTCATGACACTACACCCTGTATCAACTGTGTTAAATTGTATTTTGAGCATTTTAATTTTCTTTCGCTTTATGGATGTTGTGTGTTGCGATTAGAACGGAAATCGTTTTTTTTATTTCGGCCAAAACCGAAATGGCGAAATTTCCTATTTTTTTTCGGCTGAACCCGAAATTTAATTTTTTTTATTTCGGCCGAAACCGAAGCTGAAACCGAAGCCGAAACAGAAAAAATTAAATAAAAAATACTTTATTTAAATGTAATAAAGTAGTACGTAATTAAGCCTATCAGTTGGCTGAAATCAATCATTTTAAGTTCAGGTCATGAATTAGATGAATTTAGGAGCAATTACCAAATTCGTGGAAATCGATTAAATGGGGAGGGTGTTCACTTTTTGCTATGACGAGAGTCATAGAGTTGATTTGAAGAAAAGGGAGTAGATTGAATTTTTTGCTTAGAGTAGTAGAAATTCTACGAGAGTAGTAGAAATTACTGTCAGGGTAGTAGATTTCAAGAGCGAGTAAATATGGTTTTCTGCTTAGATTGATACAAATTCTACGATAGTAGTAGAAATTTCTTTCGGCATAGTAGATTTGTAGAAAGAGTAGTAGTTTTGCAAAATGTTTGTTTGATTTGCAAAATGTTCAATCAAATTCTAGCACATTAACCAGAATTTGATGTTTTAAATTGTTTATTCTTTGAAATTCCGAATTCCGGCACATAAACAAGAATTTGGAGCTTATCGGAATTGGTATTGATAACACCTTGAATTATAACTAATAACTGATTCTTTATTATTCTAATTTCCCTATTTATAACAGATTTTACCTTTACCGAAGTGCAGCGAAGTCACTAGCAAGCAAGGCACAAAATGCTTAGTTGCATATTACCTTCAAGTGCACTGACACTCTGTATCACATTGAGTGGTGGTATCATGTGTCCGTCACTTGAACTGCAAAAAACGCCTAAAGCCAGGCAGCCAGAATGCTTAGCTGCAATTCGGTATTTTGTGAAAATATAACAAACTTAACAAAAACTAGAGAGTGGACTATCTTCGGCTATACCGAAGCTGAAATACCCCCACTCAGTAGGAAGAAGTACCTCGAACATAAAATTATGTGGTCTCAAGACCCCACTTTGAGCCACCTATAAATAGTTTTAGAGCCCGGACCATGTCCAAAATCCGTTTCTAAAAATTTCCAATCAAATCCACCAAAAAAAAAATTGGTCTCAAGACCCCATTTAGACCCTTATATATGTGGCTTCGGAACCTCGGACCATGTCAAAAATACGTTTCTAAACATTTCCAATCGAATACAACAATAAAAAAGACTTAAACAATTTTTACCTTTTTTTCGGTGTATGGGAGCCACGCCCAGTTTTTGTCCGATTTGGCTGATTCTCGAACTTGATCTCAGTATTCAGCAGAAAAACATGTACTCAAAGTTTCAAGTCGATATATCCAAAACTGCGATCGCTATCGTGCGGACGGACGGACGGACAGACGGACGGACAGACAGGCGGACATGGCTAAATTGACTCCGGCGGTGATGCTGATCAAGAATATATATACTTTTCATACCGGACACGCCCCCTTATGGGCGTTACAAACGTTGTGTCAAAGTTAGTATACCCTGCCACAGTGAGTGTGGGGGTATAAATATAAATGAAATCAGGGAACCTTCTCTGTCATACACCGTGATCTTGGACAAGTCTTGGGTGGCGTCGATATCGGCTTCGTCGTCTTTGTAATTTGGTTGTTGGTGTCCCTTGTGAGAAGCGGTCTTACAAGTGAAGATGCTATGTTTCCAAGACAGTACTGCAATGATGCAGATCACTACAACCAAACAGGTGTAACCCAGAGTATAATGATGAATGTCGTCCGCACGATAGCGGTCGCAGTTTTGGAGATATCGACTTGAAACTTTGGGTACATGTTTTTCTCGTGAATACTGAGATCAAGTTCGAGAATCAGCCAAATCGGACAAAAACTGGGCGTGGCTCCCATACACCGAAAAAAAAGGTAAATATTTTTCAAGTCTTTTTTATTGCTGCATTCGGTTGGAAATGTTTAGAAACGTATTTTTGACATGGTCCGAGGTTCCGAAACCACCAATTTTTTTTTTTTGGTCGATTTGATTGGAAATTTTTAGAAACGGATTTTGGACATGGTCCGGGCTCTAAAACTATTTATAGGTGGCTCAAAGTGGGGTCTTGAGACCACATAATTTTATGTTCGAGGTACTTCTTCCTACTGTGTGGGGGTATTTCAGCTTCGGTATTGCCGAAGATAGTCCACTCTCTAGTTTTTGTTAAGTTTGTTATATTTTCACAAAATACCGAATTGCAGCAAAGCATTCTGGCTGCCTGGCTTTAGGCGTTTTTTGCAGTTCAAGTGACGGACACATGATACCACCACTCAAGGTGATACAAAGTGTCAGTGCACTTGCAGATAATATGCAACTAAGCATTTTGTGCCTTGCTTGCTAGTGACTTCGCTGCACTTCGGTAAAGGTAAAATCTATAAATAGGGAAATTAGAATAATAAAGAATCAGTTATTAATTATAATTCAAGGTGTTATCAATACCAATTCCGATAAGCTCCAAATTCTGGTATATGTGCCGGAATTTGGAATTTAAAAGAATAAACATCAAATTCTGATTTATGTGCTGGAATTTGATTGAACATTTTGCAAATCAAACAAACATTTTGCAAAACTACTACTACCGAAAGAAATTTTTACTACTATCGTAGAATTTGTATCAATCTAAGCAGAAAACCATATTTACTCGCTCTTGAAATCTACTACCCTGACAGTAATTTCTACTACTCTCGTAGAATTTCTACTACTCTAAGCAAAAAATTCAATCTACTCCCTTTTCCGAACTCACATAATATTTTGAGGAGAGTAGTAGAAAGAGGAGGGAGAGTAGTAGTAGAGGAGTATAAATTTAAAAATCATCTCGAGAGTAGTATACTGCTCTCGAGATCTGTAGATCTAGGAGGAGAGTGAACACATTGTGAAGGGGAGAATGGATGAAGGATGTAAAATACAAATTCTTTCAAGAAAATAAGTTTCAAAGTTTTTAATTTTTCTTTTTTCAATACAAAATTGGGGACATGTCTTCTTTGTCGCTTCTGATTCTTAGAAACTATGTACTTAAATTGTACTTAAATTTGTGTTACATACCGCTTTTATCCACTTGGTTGTTTCGAATGTATCTTGCCACGCTAAATCCGAAAATAATAATGAAAATTTTCCAGTATGCACCATTTTTCCGCAAACGCTACAAAACGTGATTTTTTTAATGTGTGCTGGAAAAATTTCACTATTATTTTCGAATTTCGCGTGGCAAAATCCTTAACAATTTGTCTATCAAGTCTATTTAACACACAAAAAGTTCAATTTCACTTTGTTTTTTTTTGTTACATTTTTCGTATCAAGCCGAAATTTTCGGCAGAAATATCGAAATTTCGGCCAAAAACGAAATTTGGCCGAAAACGATATTTTATTTTTCGGCATTAAAAACTCTGGAGTGTTTTTTTGTTAAAAATCGAGTCAAAATTGCATCAAAATTTACAATTTGAGAGCGTACAGTTTTCATGAAAAAAAAACGGTATCTGATAACGGTAAAAACTAAATTCAAGTACACAAACCAAAACGAATCGTTGTCAAATCGTTCCGAACCGTTTTCATTTTCCAGCAAAAACTGAATGTTCTGATTTTGACAACAAAATGTTTCATTTGTTTTGAAACTGCCCATTGATGAATTTCATGAATTGAAAATACAAAAAAAGGTTATTAAAAGTTACAGTATGAAAACCATAAAAAGGGCATTTATTAGACCCCGACCGATTAATCGGCTTCGGCATCGGCTTCGGCCGTTATCGGCCGAAAATGCACATTCGGCTTCGGTTTTTCCGAAAAATGGCCGAAGTTTTGACCGAAGCTTTTAAATTTTTTTCCTTATTTTTGTGACACCGAAAACCAAAACTATGGATTACTGAATTTTAAATATAGATTTAGAAGCTACTACTTGCCCTGATGTCTATGTTAAAAGGAGTCCTGGTAAACTGTATGAAATTTCAAATATAGGGGAAGGAGGCTCACGGAAGGATTCTACCTTTTAGAAATCTACCTTTTTGAAAAGGTGCTGAAATCCGGGACCGATTTTGGTAAAATTTTACATTTAAAGTTCAAAGCTTCACAGGTGGTTTTTACCATCAACTAGAACATCCTTTGCCCATCACTTGACGGATTTGGGGAGTCCTAAAAAAACAGATACTTAGATGGATTTATTCTGTGAAGAATTCTCTACCATTTCTTCTAAATTCCCATTATTTTAAGCTTTACTCCAAATTTTTAAAAGTGATTTTAAAAAAATCCAATTGTTCTTACACGGGATATATGGGATAATTTGAGGCTATTGTTAGTTTTGACCTAGGAGGTCCAAATTTGTTTGTGAATTCTTTTGGTTACTTTTATTACTTGTTTAAATACATTTTTAGTTCCTTAAAAAACTCAATGTTTATTTATATACTCGAATTTGAATGAAAATACACGAAAAAACAAGTTTTTAAACGGTTTTTATATAAGTATCGGCTTCGGCTTCGGTATAGGCCTTCGGCGTCGGCCGAAGTAATAGGCTGCCAATTGACCTTCGGCATCGGCTTTGGCTTCGGCCTGAAAATGCTTATCGGTCGGGCTCTAGCATTTATGTTGTTTGCGGAAAATTTGTGCGTGCTCAAAATGGCAGAATACACAAGAAACCACCAAGTTTTATCATTTAACAAAAGTGCTGTCGACCAGTGTTATCGACGTAAATGACAAACGGTGATGTCACCCCATATTAGGGCTTTCGATCCCGGTCCATTTTTAGTCCCGAAAATCCCGGGATATTTTTTCCTAAATCCCGGGATTTTCGGGACTACATTTTAAAATAAATTAGTCCATAAAAAAAGTTTAATACAAGAAAAATACAACTTTTCATCGTTCATAAAATATAAAAAAAATCGTGTAAGCAGAAAAATAGTTTTTGACAATATTTGAACAACCCCAAAACGAAAAAAAAGTTAGTTAGAAAACTCAAAACTTAAAAATTTTATTAAAAAAATTACGAAAATTGTTTGTGCCTGAAATTTTTTCTTTAAGAAAAAATTAATTTATATTTATTTTAGAAGAAAATTGGTATTTTAAGTCTAAGCGAACGCACAAAAATGAATTGCTTAGTAAAAATAATTAAGTAAAACTGAAAACTGATACAAAAGTAATTTCAGAAACCTTACTTAAGCATATTTTGAATTGAATTGGGTCGTTCCTAAAGAAACGGAAACTCAAAACTGAAAATAAAAAAATTCATTAATTTGTACCTTTAATAAATTGAAATTAATGGATATGTTTATTTATTTAAGTTAAATCTATCAGTTTTTCAATAAAACATATAAAAAACATTTTTTTATTTTTTTAAAATGCATTTTGCTTGGTAAAATAACAAATCCCAAAAAATCCCGGTATCCCGGGATTGCAATTTTCAGTCCCGAAAATCCCGGGATTGCGAAAAGTCTTCGGGATCGAAAGCCCTACCCCATATTAATTTTCCATATTCAGTTCGTTAAAATGACAACGAAATGCCAACCTGTTTTCACTTAACTGGCAACAGAAGCCATAAATTGTGACATAATGAACATCAGGCTTAAGGCCTGACGAGAGGGTGCTGTCTTACAGAAAATGGTTATTCTGTAACTTGCCCGCAAATAATAACCGATACCTTGCGATCGTAACACAGAAGAGGGTAACCCGTTAACCAACTACGCCACGGCAGCCACTCATATTTCGAGTTAACGGAAAAAATTTAACTGAACCTAATAAAAAAGTCAATAGTTTTCAAAAATTCATGAACGTGAGTTATTTGATTTTCGGTTTTGCTTTTTTCGGTAAGTGCTTTTTTTTGTCAATCGACAAAAGGTTTTGGTTTTCATGTTCTATTTACCTGTGCATAAGCTCCATATGGTCCAAATTGATTAAAGACAAATGGATTAAGTAAATTCATATGACCTGCCATTTGTTGCATGCGTCGTATTTGTCGTTCCTTTTCAGTATCGGCAAATTTCACTACAAGACTGGAGGAAGCACCCTATGGTTGGTATTCCGAAGAGCCACATAAAACGAAAGAAAGAAAGAAATTTGATAAAGTTTACAAAATTATATACAATATTATATTATCTATCTCTTACTTATATAAAATTCTTTGTTGTAGGTTTGTATGTATGTATGTATGTATGTATGTTTGTTCCCTTATAACTCAAGAAACACTTGACCGATTTTAATGAAACACAAAAAATGTAGGTAATTTCATTGATCTCATCATAGGCTATATGCCATTTCATTCACAATTTGGGCGTTCGAGTTGGGCGTGGCAAATATTATTTTAAAATGCAGTGTTTTACCGATTTTGTTGAAATTTTTTATGTGGTTTTGGGTAATGAATTGGCAACATGTTGATTCTGAAAATTTGCAGTCCGCCCACAGCCACGCCTTAAAATTTTTAAAGGTCTGTAACTCGGGTCCTATTTAAGGGATTTCGCTGAAATTTTGGATTTGGAGCTGGGAGGTGAATGGGCTCAGGGTTGACTATGGAAATTTAAGATCCGCCCACTGCCACGCCCTTAAATTTTTAAAGCTCTGTAACTCGGGTCCTATTCAGGGGATTTCGCTGAAATTATGGATTTGGAGCTGAGTGGTGAATGGGCTCAGGGTTGACTATGGGCATTTAAGATCCGCCCACTTCCACGCCCTAAAATTTTAAAAGCTCTGTAACTCGGTTCCAATTCAAGGGATTTCGCTGAAATTTTGGATTTGGTGCTGGGAGGTGAATGGGCAGAGGGATGACTTGCAAAATCTATTTTTATGTCAGCTGCTTAAATAATACAAAATTATTGCGACCGAAGCTGTGGGTATAAGCTAGTTACTTATATAAAACTCTTCGTGAGTATGTATGTATGTATGGATGTATGTATGTTTGTTCCATTATAACTCAAGAAATACTTTACCGATTTTAATGAAACACATACCAAAATGTAGGTAATTTCATTGATCTCATCATAGGCTATATGCCATTTTATTTAATTTGGGCGTTCGAGGTGGACGTGGCAAATATTATTCTAAAATGCTATAATTTATGCAGTGTTTAACCGTTTTCGCTGAAATTGTATATGTGATTTTGGGGGATGAATGGGTAGCATGTTGATTCTGAAAATTTTGCGGTCCGCCCACTGCCACGCCCCAAAATTTGTAATGCTCTGTAACTCAAGTCCTATTCAAGGGATTTCGCTTAAATTTTGGATTTCGTGCTGGGTGGCGAATGGGCAGAGGGTTGACTATGAAAATGTTCGGTCCGCCCACTGCCACACCCTGCAATTTTTAAAGCTCTGTAACTCGGGTACTATTCAAGAGATTTCGCTGAAACTTTGGATTTGGTGCTGGGAGGTGAATGGGCAGAGGGATGACTATTGAAATTTAAGATCCGCCCACTGCCACGCCCTAAAATGTTTAAAGCTCTGTAACACGGGTCCTATTCAAGGGATTTCGGTGAAATTTTGGATTTGGTGCTGGGAGGTGAATGGGCAGAGGGATGACTATTGGAATTTGAGATCCGCCCAATGCGACACCCTAAAATTTTTAAAGCTCTGTAACTCGGGTCCTATTCAGGGGATTTCGGTGATGTTTTGGATTTGGTGCTGGGAGGTGAATGGGCAGAGGGATGACTATTGAAATTTAAGATCCGCCCACTGCCACGCCCTAAAATTTACAAAGCTCTGTAACTCGGCTCCTATTCAAGGGATTTCGGTGAAATATTGGATTTGGTGCTGGGAGGTGAATGGGCAGAGGGATGACTTGCAAAATCTATTTTTATTTCAGTTGCTTAAATAATACATATAACATTTCTACGTTAACATGAAATTACAAAATTATTGCGAGCGAAGCTGTGGGTATAAGCTAGTCTATATATATAAAAGAGACGTGTATGTTTGTAACGAGTAGACTCGAAAACTACAGCACCGATTCTCACCAAAAGTGATATGTGTGTTCTAAGGGTCGTAAGTCGTAACATGGGATAGGTTTTGACACTCCCATTTTTACCGCCCACAAGTTAGAAAATACGTATTTCTCTCACATTTTAGCAGAAACTTTTTTTTTCTATAGCAAATAACATATGATCAACAATAAACTTGGTTGCCACCTAGGACTTTAATTCTCCCCACCCAAACAGTGTTACCATATCTGTGGGTTTTAACTTCGGTGAAATTTTTAACTTTCGGTTACAGGGAAAAAATTTGCTTATAGGATAAGTTTAACAATGCAACTATAAAAGTTTTTTAGGCCCACCAAAGCGGATCGGGCCCAGCTACACTAAGAAAAAAAACACATAGTAAAATCAAGTACGATCGTATTTACTCCCTCATTTTTTCAACTTAATGAAAACAAAAAACTTAAAATAACTATTGTTAACTTTGAAACAAAGTTGCAAAGTTGAAATAAAGTGAAAAAAACTTAGAATAACTATTGTCAACGTTGAAACAAAGTTGAACGATTTTAAATTAAAGTCTGGCAAACTTAATATAAATTGGAAAAATTTTGAGATAATCGGAAAACAACTTAAAAAAGTTTGTTTATTTATTTTTTTTTTTTGGGCTATAGCTCATTTTTACCAAAAAACAAAAAACCAGCCTCTGCCAAGGCTGGTTTTTGCTTGTTGTTGTAACAACCTATTTTGCCAAAATAATTTTTTGGTAAAAATGAGCTATAGCCCAAAAATAAATAATAAATAATTTATTTGGAGCTCAATAAAATCTGAATTTAACTAAAGTTCGTTTATTTTTGAATTTAAGTTGAAAATTGAAAATAAGTTTGTTCGTAGTTGTTTTTAAAATTTCCAAATTTACCAGACTTTCATTAACGTGTCTACTTGTTTTAAGGTGGTTGTATTTGATTTTAGGTTGTTTTTTCTCTGTGTGTAGTTATATATAAAATTCATTTATATTACAGCAATGTAAAACAACTTTCAATATTTTAAAATTTTCAGAACGATATGTCTGATGTTAAAACCAAAGAATATGAATCATATGTGGCGTTATGTTCCATAGTCGGTTAAGTACATAAGTCGAAACAAAATTAAAATGCACTAAATATATAGCTTTCCGTAAGTATTTACTGAACTTCGACTTATGGACTTAATCCACTATGGAACTGAGCTCCTCATCACTCATTTAATTTCTCAAATAACTCGTTTTTGTCATCGTGCCATAATTCACGTCAGTAGCATGGACCTACTTCGGACTGCGCCAATCGAATTCCGGAGTAGGTTAAATTAAAAAAGAGCAGGAGAATCTAGTTTTGTGGAGTAAATTTATAATTTTAATTAAAAAGTAAAACTATTTTTTTAAAATGAATTTTTTTTTCAAAAACAATAACTTTATTTATGCTTTACAACGGAACTACAATAATGGAAAAGTTCACACTTCTCAGTTGGTTATAACCAACCATGTATACTTTTCACCGCCAACAAGTTAAAGCAGCTTAAGCCGACAAAATATGCAACTTTGTTTGTTTAAAAACAAAAACATTTGGAAAAAAGTCATAAGGGGTTGTCTGAAATATTTTTAGAATAACTCCATGGAATTTTTTGTAAAATTGGGAATATCTCGAAACTACAATTGCTGTTGAAACAGTTTACAAGTTAAACGCGATAAAAACGCAGGGCATCATCAGAAAATTACCAACGAAAAAGGTTTTTTTGTCAACTCAACAGAGCTATATCCAAATAAAACACAGCTATACACTCAAAGAATTAATATGTTTGGGGAACGGTTGCTTCAAATATACTACTTTAAACGAAAAAACAAACAAAAAACATTTGCTTAAGTCGTTTTGCCGTAAATAATAAATAAATTTGCAACAATTTAAATAAGTTTACAATAAAAGTACTGCATTTTGCATTTATTCTTTGAGTGTATGCATTGAACACAGTCCATCAGCTGCTATTATTTACAGAAAATTTTTACAAAATTACTAGAGACCGACCGAACCCGCTTTTTCGGCTGAAACCGAAATAGCCGAAATTTTTCATCTCTTGTTTTCGGACGAAACTTAAATGGCAGAAATTATTATTTTTAAATTTCGGACGAAACCGAAAAAAACCAGAACAAATATTTTTTCGTTCTACACCATGCTCACATGCCCCAAGTAGCACACGTAGTTCGCCGGGCTGACTTGTAGTCCGCAGACAGTGCGCATGGAAAGATTTTGGTAGCATGAGCTGACAAAAAATCTTAGTTATCAGTCGCTACACTTCTTCATCAGAGCAATTCTGTGCCTACAATAAACATACAACTAATGGTTTAAGTAGCGACACTTACTTATTAGCAGTCGCTACTAACAATCAAACGAAAAAAGAGACGTATATATCACATAGATTTGCATGAAATATGTTTTATCTTTCTGTTGCATTAGTTTTGATATAGCGCCACTTGGATAGTAACAGTGATGTTCCATGTACGAATCAAAGGACAGTGTTGCAAATACACTTTTAATTTAACTTTTGTGTTATTATTTATTCTTCCCTTTAATCAAAATAAATTTTTTTGAAATCAAAATTCACAAAATTAAACATTTGACGAATCATTCTAAAGGCAGCAAACTAGTTCCGAAAAATGGTTCTACGTTTAAAGTATAAAATGAACATCAATTTATTAGGGCATGCGCGAAATAAAAACTGTTGGGACAAAAAATTTTATTTTTACTGTCACCAAATTTTTTAAAATAAAACGTGTTTTTAAATGATGCAGTTTTTTTCCTTCGAAAATGTCTTAACGACATACATATTCCGAAAAATCACATATTTCAACATAACAAATTTTATGAAAACGTAATAAAATAATTAAATATTGCGTTTCATGGAAGCGCGTTAATTTTAAGTATCAAATGTCATATCTATTTGCGGTAAGAATTATGTCCCCCATCAAATTTGTGTACGAATTGACAATTATTTCGCATTCAAAGTCTTATGTTTGTCTATGAAATTAAATTATTCTTAGTTGCATATTTTGCATCACAACTCTAAAATGGATTCAATCATTAGTTTTCTTTTTCTTACATTCTTTTCATAATATTTATTATTTGCTGTTTATTATATATCCGTTTCACTCGCACAGGGTAATTATTTTTGACATTTGGTTGTCATTGGTAGTATTCACGAACATCTCACAACTTTGCTCACCCCAGGAGTGCAACACAGAATTGTTGTGACAGCTTCTGATACTACCTTCTAATTACTATTTTCGGACGGTACTCATGAGTATATAGTTGCGCAAATAGTTAGCAGCAGAGTGTCACAACTAGTAACCTACCAGCGGTGTTACTTAGGGCGTTACAAACGGTGATCATGGTATAAAAAGGGTATAGAAAAACCGATTACATTTTAGAAATTAGCGGACCTAAAACTTAGTTTCAATTAATTTAGAACACTCCTTCGATTTTTGCCCCAAACTTATATCCATTTTTTCAACATTTTTTTCATATATTTGATAGCTTTACTAAAACAGCTGCCAAATAGTCGATTTTTATAGCACAGCCTACAAAATTTTACCTTATGTTACAGATATAAATACATTTATTTTATCACCCAGACACAAAATAACTGAGCAACAATTCCAGTCTTTTTTCCATTCTCTTGGACCAAAGCTTCCCGTTGCCGGCGACTTCAACGCCAAACATACATATTGGGGCTCTCGCCTCATATCAACAAAGGGCAGGCTCCTGTTGAACTCTGTCAACAGACTTGGGCTTGACGTAATCTCCTCTGGCACTTATTGGCCAACTGACAGTCGAAAAACTCCCGACGTCATTGACTTTGCTGTATTTGAAACTGTAAAAAGGAGCCAATTGAAAATAGAATCTTCTCTAGATCCCTCATCAGATCATACGCCTACTATTATCACAATAAAGTACATCCCAAGCTCTGAGGTCGACTCACCAGATAAATTGATAAATCCCACATGAGTAAGTAATTTCACACTCTTGCTTTCCCAAGCAGCTACAGTGGCCACTCCCGCTCTAAAAAGCTCAACTGCCGGTTACGCGAATTGTACTCCAATATACATAGAACAGCAGAACCACAGATCGCCCAACTTGATAAAACAACTAAATGATATTTCGAGAAATCTACAAAAACAGCTAAAATGGAAATCCGAAAAAGACTACCAACAATTCGTTGAACATCTCGAACCCACAAAATGAACAAATTACTCTCTCTGGCGTGCTGCCAAAAATATGAAAAAAACCTGTGCTTGCGATGCAGAAAAAGGTGCAGCTTTTGCCAACCACCTAAAAACCGTATTCACTCCGAACGAGACAACTGGTGATATCCCATTACCAAGATTAATCACACACAATATCTCTAGTATAGTCGTGATTAAGAAAAAGGAACTTGTGAAGGCAATACACAACTGCTTGGATCCAAAGAAAGCACCAGGACCGGATTTAATGACGCCCACAATGAATAAAGAACTGCCAACGATTGCAATAACCCATTTGTTGTACATATTTAACGCGATTCTCAGAACATGTCACTATCCAGACAACTGGAAACTTTCTCAAGTTGCAATGATTCCCAAACCTGGAAAAGATCCCAGTAATGTGACATCATACCAGCGTATAAGTTTGCTCTCTGTAATATCGAAACTCTTCGAAAAACTCCTAGTAAAATTGATTGTACCCAAAATTCTAGATAAAAAAGTGATTCCCGATCACCAATTTGGCTTTCGAGAAAAGCATGACAATCTAAATAGTTGACTATCTCGATGGAAAATCAAGGTCAATGAATCCAAAAGCTGTCACTTAACCTTCACCCTAAGAAGGGACACATGCCCTGCTCTGTTAATAAACGGCCAAGCTGTTCCTGAAAGCACCGAACCAAATACCTTGGTATGCACCAAGATACAAAGAATACTAGATAACGACATGAGGCCGTTTACCGTTATCTAACATGAAGTCAGCAGATACTTCTTGTCACTTTGGCAGAAAAATGCAACCGTTGCCACAAATATAGCTTAATTGGTTTCGTAATAGTGCTATTGAAATTATCAAAATTAGGCAAACAAATCAAAATTATTGACTTATGAATTTGAGTTGCTTAATAAAGGAAACAATTTAATAAGTTGAAGCAGTTTTTTAATTAAACAACTGAAAACTGTTTTAGTTAAGTAATATTCATATGCAACTTGGTAATTATTTTCAAGAAAATTTGTGTGTGTTCCCAAAAAAAATTTTCCCATTGCAATACATTGTTTTTAATGAATGATTTTTAAAATTTCGGCCAAAGTTTCGGCTTCGAAGTCGATTAATCGGTCGCGCTTGAGTTTAAAAAAATGTCAGTCAAAAAATAAAGTTTACGTTTTTGACGCCAAATTTTACACGTCAAAAAAAATTTTAAATGAAAAAATGTTTAGTATTGACAAATGCAGATCGGTTATTTTGTTCAAAACAAGTAATAAAAATTAAATTAAAGAACTTATCGTACCATATTTGCAATAATGTAGCAATTTTTTTATCAAATTCCGACATTTTTGTTGTATCTATTTTCGTTTCTGAGTCTTAAGCGAAATAATCCACTCTAGCAGAAAATGTTTCAATTCAGATCATTCTGGCACCGTTGGCTGCCAGAAAAATGTAAACAAAGAACAGCTGTTCGTGTGACAAGAACCTTCTTGGGTATGCATCTCGATCGCCGACTCACATGGAACAAGCACATTCAATCAAAAATCACTCAGATTAAATTAAAACAATTGGAATCTCAGAAATGTCAAAACTAAATCTCACATACAAGTCCAGATATACAAAAGTATAATAAAACCCATATGGACATATGGAATTGAACTCTGGGGTACAGTCTCTCCTTCCAATGTGGAAAAACTCCTTGATATGTAAGAAACGCAAACATCCACAGAGATTTGAATATTCCTGCAGTAAAAGACGAAATTCCGAAACTTACCTCGAAGTACAAGCAGAAGCTCTTGTTTCACCCAAACATTCTAGTTAGAAACTTACTAAGACCGCTGAATCCCTCACGACTTAAACGAAACTAGTATATTCAATTATACTAGCTACGACAAATACGCATTGCCTAACTCAATGGCAATAAAAAAAAAAAATCAAAATTAGTTTTAAGCTGAATTTAAAAAATTAAGCTGATTTTGTGAGTTTTGTGGTCTGGCATTTAGTTGGAACATCGGGGATCGCTCCGAAACCCTTTTTATCTGAAAGTATGATTCAATACGAAGAGAATGCATGCCAGGGACGTACCAGGAAAACATTTCGGTAGATTTCATAAAAATTTGTTAAGAATACTGAAGAAAAAAACCGTAAAATACAAACAAAATCAACAACAACATCGTTTTTCTTTTACTCAAAAAAAATCTTTCGATTTTTCATTAAAAAAAAGGTAAATAAAAAAATAAAAAAAACACCGGAAACCTCCCCAAATTATGGGTGCAAAAGTTGTCCGAAGCGATGGACACTTCACCAGTGCTGCGTACTTATACATTCATTGGTGCCACCAAATTTTGATTTTTCATTTGGTGGGTAAAAGAATTTATATGAATTTGTTCTAAACCACTCTAGGGAATTCTGAAAAGATTTTCCACTAATAGATGTGAACGAAGACTTCTACTTTGGATACCGGTTTCGATATAAATCGTACTTTTATGTTTTGTTGAATTGAGCTTATGTTGGTTTCCATTTTGAAATATATGCACGATATGTGTCTATATGAGATTTGACAGGCAGTTCTGTAGAGCAGAGGTATTCTTGATTTGGAGGTATTCTTGTGAATTCTAAGTGTTATTTTTTTGAGATTTTTCGAGCGATAGTGTTTTGGAGCTTGCAACGTTGGATCGGAGATTAGCGCCCAGAGGATTTTTGAATTATACGAAAGTGAGTATTTTTCTGTGCTGGCTTTATTTCCACCAGCTAGTGTAGTTTATTACGGCAAGTCGGCCATTTGTTTACTGGTCCAAGTAGCAGACTTGGGAAATTGAGCGACCATTACCATGACTATTATCATTACAGGTAATGAAATTTTATTTCATTACCATTACCATTACTGCAATGGTAATTGTAATGGTAATGGTAATGAAGTAATGAAAATTTCATTGCAATGGTAATGAAATTACCATTATTTCATTGCGATAGTAATGATAATGAAGTAATGAAATTTCCATTACTTCATTACCTATCTGCCCCAATTGCGTTTTTGCCACTTTTCGGGCAAATCATGCCAAGTTTAATTGTAGCTACCATCAAGTGTGTCCATGGTCATTTTATGGATGATTAATGTCAGTTGCGATTAGGACAGCTTCTGAGTGCGTCCTTGGGCATTTTATGGAAGAATCATGTCAGGTGGGATTAGGCCAGCTTCTAAGTGCGTCCTTGGACATTTTTTTGACGAATCATGTCTGGTGGGATAAGGCCAGCTTCTGAATGCGTCCTTTGACCTTTTTTGGATGATTCATGTCAGTTGGGATTAGACCAGCTTCTGAGTGCGTCTTTGTACATTTTATGGATGCATCATGTCAGGCAATACTTTTAACAGCAATATATCAAATAAAAGTTATACCAAATGTATATGTTGTTATCCTAATCCCACCAAGTCCAAGGACGCACTCAGAAGCTGTTATAATCCCAACTGACATGATTCACTCAAAAAATGTCCAAGGTCGCACTCAGAAGCTGTCCTAATCCCACCTGACATGATTCATCCATAAAATGTCCAAGGACGCACTCAGAAGCTGTCCTAATCCCACCTGACATGATTCACCCAAAAAATGTCCAAGGACGCACTCAGAAGCTGGCCTAATCCCACCTGACATGATTCACCAAAAAAATGTCCAAAGACGCACTCAGAAACTGTCCTAATCCCACCTGACATGATTCACCCAAATAATGTCCAAGGACGCACTCAGAAGCTGTCCTAATCCCACCTGACACGATTCACCCAAAAAATGTCCAAGAACGCACTCAGAAATTGTCCTAATCCCACCTGACATGATTCACCCAAAAAATGTCCAAGAACGCACTCAAAAGCTGTTATAATCCCAACTGACATGATTCACCCAAAAAATGTCCAAGGACGCACTCAGAAGCTGTCCTAATCCCACCTGACATGATTCACCCAAAAAATTTTCAAGGACGCACTTAGAAGCTGTCCTAATCCCACCTGACATGATTCTTCCATAAAATGTCCAAGGACGCACTCAGAAACTGTCCTAATCCCACCTGACATGATTCTTCCATAAAATGTCCAAGGACGCACTCAGAAACTGTCCTAATCCCAACTGACATGAATCATACAAGCTACAATTAAACTTGGCACGATTCGCCCAAAAAAGGGCAAAAACGCAATTGGGGCATATAGGTAATGAAGTAATGAAGTAATGGAAATTTCATTACTTCATTATCATTACTATCGTAATGAAATAATGGTAATTTCATTACCATTGCAATGAAATTTTCATTACTTCATTACCATTACCATTACAATTACCATTGCAGTAATGGTAATGGTAATGAAATAAAATTTCATTACCTGTAATGGTAATGATAATGGTAATGCGTAATGAAAATTTCATTACTTTACAAGTCTGCCAAGTAGTAACCTTTGAGTTTTTAGTTAAAATTGTTTCTCTTGAGTTTTTGGAATTTTGGTCCCCTATAATTTCTTTAACCTCTGTGTTTTGTGGCGTTATACACGAACCAAGTTGTTGCTGGACTATTTTATTGAAGTCCGCTGGTGAATTTGATCCTGTGAAGAATCGTGCGAGAGATTCAGTCTTCGTTCTGATCCCGTAATTCGAGTGTGCTTCAAAAGCATAATATATATATTTTGTTGCTAAATATATACACTTGTATATGCAGCGTAATTTTCGAAAATTCAGTTACAATTTCTTCATATATTTGTTTGTGTTGTTCTATCCCTGGTGCCGTGCAGGGATACTATTGAACTCACGCGTCGCGATCGAGCTAGCAGGCAAATAGGGAATTTGTATTATCGAAACGAAATTTTTAATGTTAGAGTTTTTTTTAAGTTTAGATAATTTAGCGCGATAAACTGTCATTCCGCAAGAGTTAATTTAAAAATTTTTCAAAAATTGAAAGCGAAATTTGACTATTTCAGAGAGAGGTTTGGGGATTGGCTTGAAAACCATTTTTTACGAAGCTCCTTTCAAGCGACGAAATTTTAAGGAGAAACAAAAATACTTGACCTTAGAGAATCCCAAACTAGTAAGAGAATCGGTCTAAAATACCCTGCACATGCGAGTCAATACGTTCTTAAACCATTTTGCGGTAATTTTATCTAAAATTTTTCGATATTATTCGATTTTTTTTATAATTTATCGATAGTTTTTCGGTATTTTATCGAGAATGTTTGGATATTTTATCGATAATTTTTCGATCCATTTCGAAATGTTGTTTCATTTCCATTTTGTTCCGGTACAATTCCATTTCGTTCCGGTTCCAATCCCATTATGTTCCCAATAAAATTCTATCTCAATGCGAAAAACCACATCTAAATCGGTTTAGTATTCGATATTATATACAAATGTATCAAAAATTAGACAGACATGTAATGGGGTCTGAAGAAGGTCGGACCCCAACCATTTTGAACATACATTTTTTGGGAGATCATAGTGAGTAAACATACATATTTTCGTGAAGATCCAACCATTTATTGGAGTCTATAAGCATAACAAAAAGCCTAAATTATTTTATGATATTAAACTGTATGGTGATAGTAATTCAAAAAGTAATAATGCCATTCGATTCTCCAATGAATTCTATTAAAAATATGTTCTACTTTTTTCTCTCTTTTTGAAGACAGCGGAATAGAAAAAAAGCAATGCGTGCGTTTTCACTCATTTTTTCCCAACGTGCATCGACGGTAAAAGACATAAAATAAAGAAAAATCAATTTAGGCTGTTTTTTGGGCATGCCTAATTTTTTTGGTGCTGAAACTCTTTTGAGGTAATCTTTCAAATGAGGGTTGCACTTTTCCAACTTTTTTTCGTAACACACCTTAATGTACATACATATCTGCAAAGCTGGGCATTAAATAGTTAATTAGTTAATAGTTATTTAAGGAAGTTAAATTTTTGGTTAACTTTTAACGTTTCAGTTAATTTCAAAGACCATTAACTTTTTCATTTAGTTAAGTTAAATTTCTTCGATTACCTAGCATTAGTTAACTTCAAAACTAAAACATTTTTTTATTATTAAATGTAAATAAAAAAAGTAAAAATTACTAATTTATACTATTTTTGACATTTAATTTAAAAATTATTTCACAAAACAATTAAATACACTTACCGATATATTTCGATATATGTATTTCTATATTCTATTTTCATGTATGAATGGACCATTCTAAACACAATGGCGTTCTCAGCCATCACGTGAGGTTTACATCGTCAGGATGTTCACATCGTATTTTCCATTTATAAAATTTCTCAAAATGGCGAAAAACTGAGATTCCATTGTGTTTAAAATGTGATATTTATTCTTAGCCAAACTTCATTTGTTTCTTTATTATTATTAATTACTAGCTGTTACAAACCCGGCGTTGCACGGGTTGTATAAAATTTTAAAATTAATATTTATAGGAATTTGCGCCGACTTCAATGGACGCTGTAACTTATGTTTAATTCCCCCCGTGAAACTTGGTGCCAGTTGTAATCCCACTAGTCATGCTTCACAAAAAAATGGCCAAGGACGCTGGTGGGATTACGGCAGCTGTAATCCCACCCGTTATGATTCACCCAAAAAATGTCCAAGGACGCGTTTGGTGGCAGCTGTTATCCTACCCGGTATAATTCAAACAAAATATGTCCAAGGACTCTCTTGGTGGCAGCTGTAATCCCACCCGTTATGATTCACTCAAAATATGTGCAAGGACGCAAGTCCTATTGCAAATTCCATTACTAACGCAATTTTACCTTAAAATTTCATACTGTACAACTCCATGCCAAATTTCATTAGAATATATTCAATCGTTGCTTAATTAGCTGGTATTTAAGTTATGTGTTGTATGGGTGGTGCCACGCCCCTTGTTCAATTATTCACATATTCGACACATAGCAGGGAAAACATACTATACAGCTCCATTCCAAATTTCATTAAAATATATCCAATAGTTGCTTAATTAGCTGGTATTTAAGTTACTTGTTGTGTGGGCGGTGCCACGCCCCTTGTCCAATTATACTCATATTTGGCATAAAGCTTGGAAAAGTTATTATGCAACTTCGTCTTTATATATTCAATATTCAATTCAAATTAAATTCAATAGTTACACCGAGAGAAAAAAACCTGTATAATCAACGAAAAAGTAGGTAAATTTAACAGTTTTCGCGGTTAAAAACCATCCGATAGTCAAACCTGTTAAATTGACAGTTGATCCGCTGTTGATAACTGTAGCCTAGTGGGAAGATGTCCGACTGCCACCCGGGAACTCCGGGTTCGAATCCCGGTACGGCCATCGCTTTTTTTTTTAATTTTAAAAAAAAGAAGAATTTTCACTGTGATTTTTATTTTTTTTCTTTAAATTTTTCTTTCAGTTCCATAAGATTCACTTTTATGAACGTTTCTTCTCAACTCCAAAATCGCCCTGGTCAAGGCTTGAACCTGCGTGCTTCTGGTTGATAGTCCGACATCTTATCCATCGCGCCAATGATGCCATTCATGCGGGCATGGCAATAAGTTAATAACTTAAATCTGTTGAACAGGTTCTGTTCTCTACTATCAGAGTAACCAGAGTTGCCAGCTGAAGGAACTTGGTTTCCCGGGAAATATCCCATCAAAATGAGAAATGGGCACTTTAATAAATACATACATAAGTAAAACCGGGAAAATGGTTTAGTTGCAGTTTAACAAAATGGAGACGAATTTACCGAAAACCTGGCAACACTGTTTGTATCAGAAGAACAGAAAACCTATCTCCTATCTGTTAAACTGTCTGTTACACACTCTGCGGTTCATAACATCATTTTGATGGTTTTTAAATCTGTTGACATTTGGACTAGTTGGTTGAAAGGCCATGTTACTACCCGGGATGCCTGGGTTCAAATCTCGCTGACTGCTAATTTTTTTATTTTTTCAATAGTGTTCTGAATTGACAGTTTTTTTTAACAGTTCGAGAAGTTGGAAAAAAGTTTAATTCTACAGCAAAAACTGTTAAATCAAACAAAATTACTTTAAAACAACAGTTATTCTGTTGAAAACATAATAACAGTGAACGACTGTCATTTCTACTGCTATCTTTTTTCTCGGTGTACTAAATTACCTTGTAGACATATTTTGTGTTGTATGGGAGGTGCCACGCCCCTTTGTCCAATCCCAATCTCATATACCCTATGTTACATGTCGATACCTATAGAATTTATCCTGAAAGTTTCAAGAGAATCGGTACATCCGTTTAGCCGTGATTGAGGGACAAACAGACAGACACACAATCAGTTTTATAATATATATAGGGAAGGGATATAGGGATAGGGATATAGGGATAGGGATATAGGGATTCTAATAAATAACACGAAATTTTGCTTTTGATACAAATTTGTATCATTTATTTTAAAGCGAATTTTCCTGAAACCGATCGGAAGAAGGGTCTGTGAGTGCAGTCTTTCGATTGAATATATTAAAATGTTTTTTTTATGTTTTTTGTTTTCTATAGAAAATTTAACTATTTAATTTAACTTGTAACAAAGTTAACTTTTCAATAAAATTAACTTTTTGATTTAACGAATGAATTTTTTATAAAATATCTCAGGTATTACTGCACTCAAAGAATTTTTTCGTTCGTAAGAAACCAATAATTAGACAAACATACATTCGTTTGTTGTTTAGTTTGCGACCAAAGCACGATAAACGAAAAAAAAAGTTTCAACTCAGATAGGATTTGAACACGGGAAGTAGGTTTATAAGTTTCGCACATACACGCTGTGCCACTGAGCTACTTTCGTTCTGGTCTATAAAAACAAAGCTTATATCGAATTCGATTTTAACAATGTAAACATTTATTAGAAATGAGTTATTAATTTGCAGAAATTTTAAAGAACGTTTCTAATAAAAGTAAAATGCAATACATTTATTGGAAACTTATTTAAATTGTTGCAAATTTATTTATTACTAGCTTATACCCACAGCTTCGCTCGCAATAATTTTGTATTTTCACGTCAATGTTTAAATGTTATACTATGTATTATTTAAGCAACTAAAACCAGTCATCCCTCTGCCCATTCACCATTCACCACCCAGCACCAAAAATAAAATTACAACAAAATTCTTTGAATAGCCTGAGCCCTTTTTAAAATATGGGGGCGTCAGACGTTGGTGTACCATACATTTTCATAGTCAACTCTCTGCACATTCACCACACAGCACCAAATCCAAAATCCCTTGAAAAGTACCCGTTACAGAGCTTTACAAATTTTAGGGCGTGGAAGTGGGTGGACATTTCCTTTTCTGTTTTCGGTATTTTTTCGTCACAAGAAAATGTAGAATGGATTACCTTCTTAAGAAGTAATTTGTTTAAATACAAACTCTACAATCTATTTTACTTTGCTTAAGCCAAATCCGACAGACTCTGTTTTTACTGTTTTTAAACCGAGACCGTTAAGAACCGGTTTTGGAACTGATATTTTGGAATGTCTGAAAACCGGAATTGATTTTTTTAAATCTTAGAAACGAATTTTAATTGAATTTCTTGTCATCAAGTTTTTGTTAGTTAAGTTGAGTCTTTTATGGAACAGAAACCGATATTTTGGAAAGTCTGGTTATCGGAACCGAAACATAGTCGATATTTTTAAATCTGAGAACAGGAACCGCTATTGGTTTCGGTTCCTGGCAATGTTTTTAACAACCAGAAATTTGTATTGGTAGTTAGTATTTAGGTAGTACTTCCAGGACGACATTAAAAAAGTATCTTTTTAAATTCACCTATCCTGCTTAAAGCATCGTTTTGCCTCAAATATTAACCTTCAGTTATTTTTGTGTATATCAAATTATTATTTTATTTTTTAAGTGCCATTATGTGTAATTTTTTTGTCCCTTTTATTTTTTGTGTTCCTTTTAAATTTTTTATTTGAACAAAATTTTTATATATATTGTACAAAGTGGAATAAAAATGGAATATTTAATTTTCCAAGTGGAATATAAAAATTTTAAAGTGGAATATAAAAACAAAAGTGTAATATTTTTTCTTTAGTCTTCTGGTCACATTTGTTTTGGGTGACACGCTCATCAAAAATAATCACCTGTCGAATACAAATTTTTTGGAATATTTGTTTTTAATCCTTTTACTTAAGATATTAGTGTTGGTTATCCCAGTTTTTTGGCTGTCAGGTAGTGCTACTTTTTGGTATATTTTCGTTAAATTTTTTTGGACTTTCCCCCGAAATAAATTCCTGGCTACGACCCTGCCTAATATTATTCACGCAATCAAAAAACCTTTTCGTATGTCTTGGTCGCTTGCCTTCGCATGCAGGTCGATGTCGTGCTATGTATATTTAACACAATTAAATTTTTTCTGTGCTAGTACTAGGGCTTTCGATCCCGGGATCCCGTATCCCGGTATCTTGGTCCATTTTTAGTCCCGAAAATCCCGGGATATTTTTTCCTTAATCCCGGGATTTTCGGGACTACATTTTAAAATAAATTAGTCCATAAAAAAAGTTTAATACAAGAAAAATAAAACTTTTCATCGCTCATAAAATATAAAAAAAATCGTGTAAGCAGAAAAATAGTTTTTGACAAGATTTGGACAACCCCAAAATGAAAAAAAGTTAGTTAGAAAACACAAAATTTAAAAATTTTTAATTAATTAAAAAAAAATTACGTATAAAATTGTTTGTGCTTGAAATTTTTTCTTTAAGAAAATATTAATTTATATTTATTTCAGAAGAAAATTGGTATTTTCAGTCTTAGCGAGCGCACAAAAAAGAATTGCTTAATAAAAATAATTAAGTAGAACTGAAAACTGATGCAAAAGTAATTTCACTATATTTTGAAGCATATTTTGAATTGAATTGTGTCTTTCCTAAAGAAACGGAAACTCAAATACTGAAAATAAAAAAATGCATTAATTTGTACCTTTAATAAATTGAAATAATGTTTATGTTTATTTATTTAAGCTAAAACTGTCAGTTTTGCAATAAAACATATAAAAAACATTTTTTTATTTTTTTAAAATGCATTTTGCTTTTTAAAGTATCAAATCCCGAAAAATCCCGGGATTGCAATTTTCAGTCCCGAAAATCCCGGGATTGCAAAAAGCCTTCGGGATTGAAAGCCCTAGCTAGTACATACAACTTTTATGATTTTAACACATATGAGCGACAAATCACATTCGTCACGGATTTCACACTACCGAAACACGAACAAACCCAATGAGGAGCATGTGATTTGCATGTACGCTGTTTTGTTTGCTTTAAACGAGCCAAAGTGTGAAAATGACACGTTTCGAAATGACCCAGGCATGTACGATGTCAACGTTATATTGAAATATTGTACTTAAACGAGAAATGTGAAACAATGTGTACAATTTTGTGTTCCAATTAAAATGAACTGATCACCAATTTTGCAAAGTATGAGCAGGATTGGAACTTTCAACTTAATGTTAAAATTTTTTAATTTACAAGGTAAAAAAAAAAAAAAATGTTTTTTTTATTTGGGAATGTAAGTATTAAGGAACACTGTCGCGGCATAAATTCGCGACAGAATTTTGTTTGTTGTTATTGTTGTTTGTTTGTTATTGTTTTGTGTTTTCCCTTTGTTCGGGGCGACGGGTGAACGAAACCGAAGGGAAAAACACAAACCAAAAGCGCGCACGACACTTTTTGTTACATTGTTCTTTTTTTATTTATATTATTATTTTGGTTTAATTAAACCAAATTTGACACTCGCGGGTGGAATGCAGCCGGGCGGAGAATTGACAACAGCTGTCAAGATCTCTTATTCCCTTTTGTTACGACTTCGTTTTAGAAGTTTGTCGATGAGCTTTTACGATCCGATGTTGGGGAAGGCATTGTGCGAAACTATACTTACGGGACGAAGACATAATATGAAAAAAAACTACACTAAAGCTTTTTGTACTCTAAACCTGTTTTGGGAGGGGAATCTGTCGACATTTATGCTTTCGCCTATACATACATGAGTGCCGCCAATTTGAGTATTTTCATTGTGGTGGGTGCGGGGGTGTATATGTAAATTTGCCAAACACACTCTAGAAAAATCTGAGAAGATCTTTCACATATAGGTGTGGGCAAAGCCCCGACTGCGAATACTGGCTTCTGCGTAGGTCGCGCTCATGTGTGGGGGGGGGGGGGGTGGGAAGATGTTAGAGAAATGGAAAGTGAGCGCCATATATGCGTTCATATAGACAGGATTCTTTAGTTCTTTTTAGGCAGGGAAAAGAGTGCGAACAGAATTAGTGGCGTTTTCTTTTTTTGATTTAAAATTTAAATTTTCGAGTAGTGCGGTTTTAATTGTGGATTTAATTTTGATTCTTGTGGTTTTTAATTTTTGATTTTCATTCTTAAATTGTTTTTTTTTTTGGTTGTTGTGGACCTTCGTTGGATCGTGGAGCTGAGGCAGGAGATATTTTCGAAGGGAGTATTTTTCCGCGCTGGTGTTATTTCCACCAGCGGGTGGCAATTGTGTATTTGGTTTTTTTATCTGTGGCAGTCGGCCATTTGGTTCATTCGAAAGATATAAAGGAAAAAAAATAATGTTAATAGAGTTTGTCAAGTTGTGGCAAGTCGGTTGTGGCAAGTCGGCCACTGGTGTTTCGAGATTTTATAGTGGAGTTGGTCTCCGTCGGTTTTGTGATCCTGGTTTCCCCTTTCCCTTCCAATTTTTGTTGTGGCGTCCCGCACCTGAGCCAAGTTGTTGCTGGACATCGATTTTTTTCGAAGTCCAGCTGGTGAATTGATTCTGTAAAGAATCGTGCGAGGGATTTCAGGCAGGTCGGTCTGGTCCCGTAAATCAAGTGTACATAAAAACATAATTTTTGTCATTAGTGTTTTTTTTGTTGTCTAAAATGCTCTCGTTTGACAAATTTCCGTTTTGTGTGTCCCGTAAACCAAGTGCATATAAAGGCATGATTTAGTATTTTTTTTTCTAAAATGCTCTCGTTTGACAGATTTTCGTTTTGTATGTCAGTGAGTTTTCGTTTCCATTTCGCGTTCGGTTATTTGCGGTTTCCATATACGTATATTTCAGAGGGGGGATTTGAAAAGTTTAGTTATCGGGTTTTCGCGTATTCGTGTGTTTCGTTCGGTCGGGGATACCATTCCGCGAGGGTCGGCTTAAATCCCACGCTTCGCGACTGTGCTATTCGGGCAAATAGGGAATTTAATTATCGCGTGGGGATTTTCGATTTTAGTTTGTTTTATAAAGTTTAGTTAAAAATAGCGCGATAACACAAAATATCTCTAGCTATCAAACTTTTCAAAACACCTTTTCAAACGATACAATAAATGATTAACTAATGAAAACTGCAACAAATGTTGGAGCAAATAAATGATTTATCGCAACATCTTTGGCCAAAGCCGCTTTAAAATCCATGTAACTGTCAATTTTAGTGCGGAAATCGGATTTATTTTGCAATTAAAACAATATGTCATTATAACAAGCGAAACTATCATGGGAGAATCCAGGGCCGGAGTTTTGGCGTTTTACTGATTTATTTGTGGTGTACAATTATTACTTTTCCTGATAACCTACGCATTAGGGCAATAGGACCCCATTTCTTCTTAAAAAGGACATATGGCCCTGTTAGGGGAGCGAGTGTGGACAATCAACGATTTTGTTTTTCTGCTTGTATTTTTTTCATTCTTAAGATTATTTTTATTTATTTTATTTTTGTAAATATTTTTTTTAGAAGGCCCTAATCAAAATTTTTATTTATTAGTGCTGAAGGATCCGTCTGCTTACAATGGGTATTTATGGTTTTTTGCACGTTTTTCTCCGATTAAACCCATTTTTTTTAATTAATGAATTTTTGTTTGTAGGAGCCACCGGCAGGGCACCAATCCCACGCGTCGCGACCGAGCTAGAGGGCAATTAGGGAATCTTTTTTGTCGCGAGGGTATTTTCGAATATAGAGTTTTAATTTAAAGTTTTAGTAAAATTTAGCGCGATAGTTTTAACTCCCAAAATTTCCGCCAAATCGTTCCGTGGTTTTTGAAATATTTTTCAACTTAAATCAAACAGCAAACTTATTCAATAAATTGAAATTCCGAAATAGTTTTTGAATAATGTTGAGATATGTCAAAATTTTACAATGGTCCTAAACTGTCAAATTTAAAGAAAAAAATATTTATTTTTAGGAGTTTGGAAAACCGGGGAAGGGTACAAAAAAAATGATTTTTAAAATACGTTTTAGAATCAGAAAAATATGTGAAAAATACCCCAGACCAATAAATAAAAATTGTGTTCACACAAAAATATTTACAAAAAAAATAATAATACATTTTAGAATGAGAAAAATACAAGAAAAAAACCGAAATTGTAGATTGTTCCCGCTCTAATACGTATACGGTGGTTCACAGACACATTTCATAATATCGATATTGGTATCAATGGAAAGGTCTATTCCATTACTTTGGAATGAGTAGCAGAACTACTTAATCCGTTAAGTACACTTCGAGAGAAATCTTGTTTAAAAAAACCTACTTTTCGAACTTCTTTTCTGTGCTATACATTTTTTTTTTGGATGCACATAGTTGCGCTATTTAAGAACAAGGAACTTTACACAAAAAGTTTTGTGATCTAAAATTCCCCTGAATTTTGAGAATTTTTTAAAAAGTGTAACTAAAAATTACAAAATTTTATAATTTTCAACAAAAAATTGAACCCTCAAAATTCAGCGGAATTTTTTGTCACAAAACTTTCTTCTGCAAAGTTGCTTGTTTTTGAGACTCAAATCGTGTTGCAATGATTAAATTTTTCACGACTTTTTAAGATAGGATGTAAACTCACCATGCATGCTAAGCTAGAAACAATTCAGAAATTTCAAATACGGAAATGAAATAAGTAGATAATTTTTAAGCAGAAAATTCTCCATATCATCGTGAATCACCCTAATGTACAGTATTCGTAGGAAATTCTTAGATATATAATCAAACGTAAATATTTTGTCCACATCGAATTCAAATAACAAAGAATGCTTTGCGTTTTTGCTTTTTGGTTCCCGTTTCATAAAATAAAACAGTTCCGGAACCGGTTCTTGGCGGTCCCTGCTGGTAACTCGAATGAACACCTGAGCGCCAGGAAGGACTAGGTGCTATTAGCGGCTTATGCCGAGCACGACGAGATGTCGGGACGAACGAGGTCCCATCGACAAGTCCCATTGACAAAACCACCGGAAAGGTCCCAGAACTACCGGAAAGGTCCCATTGACAGCTTATCCATAAACCACGTTAAAAACTCAATAAAAAATAGCGTCGATAAAATGTCGCGAACGTTTTCACACGATTCCCAGCCATCAAAATGTTCGAAAAAAACGCAAAATTGAAGAGAAAGTTCCAAATAGTATCAACAATTTTGAAAAATTTGTGCAAACTTTATATTTTAGTGTCGTCACCAGCAAAGTTCAACAATTAATTTTGTATATGTATGCTGATTCTTGAGAACCAAGCAGTGAAACAAAAATGTCGAAAATCCGGAGTCCAGACCATGTCCAAAATCCGTTTCTAAAAATTTCCAATCAAATCGACCAAAAAAAAAAAATTGGTCTCAACACCCCATTTTGACCCTTATATATGTGGTTTCGGAAACTCGGACCATGTCAAAAATACGTTTCTAATAAAAATAATTAAAAAAGACTTGAAAAATGTTGACCTTTTTTTTCGGTGTATGGGAGCCACGCCCAGTTTTTGTCCGATTTGGCTGATTCTCGAACTTGATCTCAGTATTCACGAGAAAAACATGTACCCAAAATTTCAAGTCGATATCTCCAAAACTGCGACCGCTATCGCTATCGGACGTACAGACGGACGGACAGACAGACTGACATGGCTAAATTGACTCCGGCGGTGATGCTGATCAAGAATATATATACTTTTCCATACCGGACACGCCCCCTTATGGGCGTTACAAACGTTGTGTCAAAGTTAGTATACCCTGCCACAGTGAGTGTGGGGGTATAATTAGCTCAATAAATAAAGGGAGTGATGTGTTGAGTTCGTCGATATAGGGTATCCATGAATTGGGTCTGATCATTCTCGCTTTTTGAAACTGATTCTGAAAGAAAAACGTCAATTTGGGAACAGAAAATGTCAAAATGATTAAATGTTAGATTTGTGAATAAAATCGGTTAGGATAGCATAAAAAGAACAAAATTTTTATTATTTGTTAAATCGAATGTATTTTAATAGGGGTTTTTGTGTGACTTTTCTAAATTTTTCCTCAACTCCTTCTCGTTTCTTTGCGGTGTAAAACTCCTGGCCTGGCAATTGAGAAAATTTAGACAAAACGTATGTTTTATCGTCCATACCACAACAATCAAAATTTTTGAAAAAAAATCCGTTTTCAACTTTTTTGCCAGACACTGCGCTTCCAAGTTTTTTGCAATGGTTTTCTGGCTCCACCTCGGATTATCTCGAAATAGTCGAATAACTAAGTAGCGCCTTTCCATTTCCGATGCCATAACTCAAATAAAATTTCACATATCATCAACATTTTAAATGCATTCAATCAGAATTTCTTTAACGCAAAGCCTACTACGACCGACGTTTTTTCTTTGACTTACACTTTAAATTTCCTTTCGTAAACTTAATTTTGTATTGAAAAAATACAAATTTCAATTAACCCATTCACGACGAGTGTTACCATATGGTAACGCTGATAGCGTTCCACGGTATATTCAATTAAAAAAATATTTGAACAAATATATTTCTTTTGATATATAACTCTAAGCAATCGCACTTCAGTAGCGACCGTGGTGTATGATTGAAAAGTAGTATTTTAAAAAAGGGGGAAAAAACAGCGAAATTATTGGTATACGGAATTATACATATTATATACAATGGCGGACTGGTAATTAGGGCCAACCTTTTGTAGTAATTTTGAGTGGCTCCAGGACACTTATCAAGAAAATCCTAGTTAAAAACTGACCTACATTTCTAACCTTTTTCCTGGGGGCTATAAAGTTTTTTTTTGTATGCAAAAATGTGTGTTTTTTAAAAACAAACTACTTTGCTGAAGAATCTTTTCCAATCAAAAATTATCCTGAATTTATATAAATTTTTTTTTTTTAAATTATTTTGAAAAAAATTTTAAAATTAAGAAAAAATTGTTGATTTAAATTTTTTTTACAAAATAAATGTTTGCACATTGGTAAACTTTCAAAAATTTAAAAAAAAAATAGTTATAAACAATAATATCTTAAATTAAGTAATTTTGCTAGGGTTGTGACGAGCGTTACCATATGGTAACGGGCAGAGGTGGGCAAACAGCAAGTGGTCCAAAAAAAAAAAGTTTGGAATTCGTTTCTTAGGTCATTTCTAGGTAATCCTGAAAAAAATCTTTAAAAAATTCCTATTATTTCGCTCTTTTCAATAATGGGTTAAAATAAAATTTGTAGGGCGTGTTTCATTTATGCGGAGTTAAATTGGTATAAATTATTGATTTGGGAATGCAATATTGTTTCAGTTAACCGGGTTTTTCAGTTTTGCGGGTTTCAGTAAAGCGAAATAATTTGTATGAAAAAGGGGAAAAAATTATGGGGATACAATTTTTGTTTCACTTAAGATGGCTCGACTGTATAAACTAACAAAATCAAGTATAAAATACGGAAATAGTAAAGCTGGGCATAGTTAATCGAGAATTTAACCCAGTAATAGTCATTAAAAAGTAATTAAAATATTAATTTCGTTGAAAAGTTAACTGCGTTACAAGTTAAATTAAATAAATACATTTTCTATAAAACCAAAACAAACATTTTTTTACAAAAACATTAAAAAAAACATTTTTACTATATTCAATTGAATGCCTGCACTCACAGACCCTTTTTCCGATCGTTTTTAGCCTTCTATATGCAATTTTGCTTTCAAATAAATGATACAAATTTTTATAAAAAGCGAAATTTTGTGTATTAAACAATTTATTACAAAATTTTATTAGAATATTAAATAATAATAATGAAATAAATGAAGTTTGGTTAAGAACAAATATTTCAGGCCATTCTAAACACAATGGCGTTCTCAGTTTTTCTCCATTTTGAGAAACTTCAGAAATGGAAAATACGATATAAACATCCTGACGATGTAAACCTCACGTGATGGCTGAGAGCGCCATTGTGTTTAAAATGGTCCATTCATACATAAAAATAGAATACTTCGAAATATATCGGCAAGTGTATTTAATGGTTTTGTGAAATAATTAAAATTAAATGTCACTATTAGTTCAAAAATAGTATAAATTCCAAATTTTTACTTTTTTTTACATTTAATAATAAAAAAAATATTTTTGTTTTCAAGGTTAACTAATGCTAGTTAATCGAAGAAATTTAACTTAAATAAATGAAAAAGGTAATCTTTTTCAAAATTAGCTGAAACGTTAAAAGTTAACCAAAAATTTAACTTCGTTAATTAACTATTAACTAATTAACTAGTTATTTCCCAGTTTTGGTAAATAGTAATGATTTTATCACAACAAACCAGGGGCGTAGCGACGGCGGGTTTTGGGGGTTTAAACCCCCCCCATGACACTTCGAATTTTCAATTTGTCAAACAGTGTACAAGGCAAACCAACAATTTTTTTGTCTAATGTCAAATTACCAAAAAAAAACCTGGCCCTGAAAAAACATTTTTGAAATACACAAAATTTTGAAAAAATGGGTATTTTTTGGGGCTATGCTGCAAGAATGTGTTAAAAAATATTCTTGTCCGATTTTAAAGAAAAAATTAAAGAATGTGTGTCCTACGCGATGGGTACAGCGTTGTGAAGCTGTAGTCACCTATATTGAGTTACAGGATGCTGTAATAGAAGGATTACAACAGGCAGCCGAGTGGAAAGACTCAGCAGTTTCATCACAACAAGTTGCGAACAATTAAAACATTAGAATTTCAAGTTGCAATCCGCGTAAGTGCCGTTGTGCTGTCATTAACAATGATATTAATCAAAAAACTGCAAGAAAAAGATATTGACTTGAGCGCAGCTTTGAGCTTGTGTGTGATTGTAACCGATGATCTAAGAACAAAGCGTGAACATGCTGATGATGTATTCAAACCAATTTTTACGCAAGTGGAAAAAATATGCATAACTCACTCTATTCCTTTAACTATAACAAAACGAAAGGCCATTTCCACAAATATCGAAGATTATTGTCGGATAAATATATTCATTCCTTTTCTTGAATCTTGAAACTTGAATAATCGTTTCATAAACCACAACAAACTGCTATCGTCTTTTGATGTACTTCTTTCGGATACTGTCTTACCCTGTCGAGGGAATTGATGGTGGGACTAGCAGAAATTAGCCTATGGAACAAATTTCTGGGTATGAGAAATTTCTCAAAGAAAAAACATGCATTGGATATGCTTAATGTAAGAATTTTAAAAAAGTATATTCAAATATAAAAAATGCAGATATTATGAATTTTGCCTGTAACGACAGCAACAAACGAACGATCGTTTTCTTCGCTCAGGCTGAAAAAAGCTACTTAAGAAACACAATGAGCGAGGGCAGACTCAATGGTCTCGCTTCGCTCTCCATTCATAGAAATATGGAAATCAGTCCTGAGGAAGTCCTGGACGAAATGGCCACAAATAAAAGTCGACGCCTTTATTTTGTTTTATAGGACGCCATATTCCATTTTTTTCGTAAAATCAAGTCATATTCTAGTCAAAAATGCATTTTTAATGTGATAAACGTTATTGAAACAACACTTTTTTTGGTTTATGTTATTTTAAATAATATACCAACAAATGTGATTTTAAAAAAAATTTAAAAAAAAGTTTTTTTTCAAAACCCCCCCATTGGAAATTTCTGGCTACGCCCCTGCAACAAACTGCATATCCGTTCTTTTAATTTATTCATTTGCTTCAACGTAAATTTGATATTGTCGATAATAGTCCTAATACACTATTGCCCATTGAGGTCCATTTAGGAAAATTGATTGAATGATTATAAAACAGAAAAAGAAACAAATTTAGAATTCATTCGAATATGAAAAAACGTAAGTTTTCTTGAAAAACGTCATTTTAAGGCAAAAAACGGCTCCGACATAAATCCGAGCTTCCAAAACCACATATAAATGGGTCAAAATGGGGTCTTTTTTTCGAGGTAATTCTAAACTCCTACTGAGAAATGGATTTTGGACATGGACCGGGCTCCAAAACCACCTATAATTGGCTCAAAATAGGGTCTTGAGACCACATTTTTTTATGTTCGATGTACTTCTTCCTACAGTGTGGGGGTATTTCAGCTTCGGTATAGCCGAAGATAGTTCACTCTCTAGTTTTTGTATAAATTTTTTAGCGGCAAAGTTGGTCTTTGTTGTACGTACTTTAAAATTACAAACAAATCGAAAAACCGAACATAAATGCCGCAAACTTTTTTTCAGGGCATGCTATTTTAAATTATGGTTCTTTGTTGCAACACCTAAAAGAATGCAACAGTCTTTCGCTCATTTTTCTTATTTCATTGGTAGTAGTGGAGTGTTGTCGGTGGTAGTTGTACGAAAAGCCACTGTCATGTTTGGCGCTGGAATAATAATTTTGGCACGAACGCCATATTCAACATGTCCCCAGCGCGCGTTGAAAACTGAAATTAAACCGAAGCAACAGCATAGCGTCATTTCCGGCAGACAACTACAGAGGAGATATTATAGCCGATACTATATGCACCCTGCCATATAGTGAGTGCGATAGTGTGTGCATATGTGATGCAGTGTTGCCACTTTTGTGTGTGTAATCAGTTTATTATATCCGCAGCTATTGCCACAGTGCCACAGCTAGTAATGGCGTTCCCCAACGCCCTTTTATATGCTACGGTTTTCAGCACCGAACACCACCGGATATGCTTGCGGCTTGTTCAGCCATTAGTGAACATGTAATGTGAACATACACGCAAAATCACGGAGGTAAAATTGGTAGCGGCACCTAGCAAGCACAACCAGCATTTACACACAAAAAAAATTAAAGTGAAATTGAAGGGTTGTAAGTCTATTGGGTCTAAGTACCAAAAAAATGATTCTGAGATATAACGAACAATTTCAATACTACAATTAATGCAGAATTACATAAAAACGAAGCGTAGTACGAATTTCTGATGATTTTAATCAGACTCAGCGTGAAAAAATACATGAAAAAGAATTTTAGTTTCCCATTTAACCAAATAAATGTCGATTGGAAAAAATTGCGCACTTTTAAAAGAGCAAAAAAAATAAAAGTATTACCAATTTTATGTGTTTAAGTTCTCGTATCTTAAAAAACTATAAGAGATCCAAAAAAACTATGTTCTACAAAGTTGTAGGGCTAAGAATTTTCTATAAAATAAAACTTTAAAACTCGGTGTGACTATTTGAAAGATTTAGTACTAAAACTACACAAACTTTTTTTGGAATTACCTTTGTGGCGCTATTCTTTTTTCTGTGCTAGCCTGATGAACAGCAAATTTGACGATTTTGTTGATCGTATATTGTTAATTTTTGTGTCAATTCAATTCTTACTAAGGATTTTTTTGTGTGTAAGTACAGTTTCTCTGCTTTGCTGTAGGGAACAACAGGTTAACTCTGCGAGTGTGTGCATGTATTTGACTATACGGGCAAGTATGTATGGATAGTATGAGTTTGATTATATTCGAGTGGATTTCATATTTTCATTTCGTAGACAAATTACTTTTTGAATTCATTACAGGAGCGAAGTGTCGAATGAGGCGGTTAAAGTTGAGGTATTAGCAGAATGAATGGGCAATAGATTTGTTTAAAAGGTGAATACAAATAAAGCGAACAATTTAAAATAATATACATTTTGCGTTTCGCAATTCTTTGAGTTTTCATTTTGTGTTCGGAATAAGGATGTTCAAATTGATGGAAAACTACCTTAATAAATAACTCTTTCCTTAGTTGATTCAATAAATTTCATATAATAATATATTACATTAGTTTGTAATACAATGGACATTGGAAAAAAAAATTATTCATTCAAATTCTGTGCTCCAAACATATTTATAACTCCATTACTCCAATACAAATCACAATATACTCTATAGATAAATGGATCATATTTATTTAAATTATTAACAATAAAAAACCGATATTTGGTTGTAACATTTCATTGTCGAAAACCATTCAGTGAATATTATCCTGAGCAAATCTTTTAATTTTATTAGGAAGTGCCCCTAATTTCAAGTTTTCTCTTAAATGGCACACAGTGCTTTACTTAACATATTATAACACCGTTTTAATTCCATCAAATTACTATTCAATGTCATGTAATCGTGAAATAAAAAATATTTAGGTAGGTGATCCGAAAAAAGGAAGTATTATACCAGATTAAACTGGGTATATGGAGTCGCTATTAAATAAATTTATAGCTCGGATAAACATACTAAATTTTTTTTAAAATTTATTAAGATTTTAAAATAATATGCATATTAACTATTTTTTCAGTTTGTTAGAATTTATTTGAAATTGCTCAAAATATAACATAACACTATTAATTTAGTTATGTGTGAAACATAATGTTCTAATTACTCTCAGAAAAAAATAGTATTAAATTTGGACAATAGGATACCCTTACTATTGAAATGAAAAAAAAAAACCGAAAACTACAGTAGTAAATTTAACCTTGAGAAGTGGTAGGTTTCAAAAATGCAATGGCAGTCTGATGAAAAACAAGTGAGTAAGTCTCAGTCGGTTAAAGCCAACTTATGTATACCCTACAGCTACTGGGCCATTTTGGATCCGCCATCATGAATTTTGGAATTTCGATATCAAATTGGAAATCAGCGATCCCCCCTATACAACATTTCATACTTTTTCGATGAAATATGAAATTTTCGGTCCGACTGAGATCCGGACCCACACTCCAGCAACTGTTTCAGTTGTATTTTAGAACCGTGCGGTGATGAATAAAAACGATACCCGTTTCAAATCATAACCATGCAGTTCTGATTCCCTGAGTGTACCTTTATTCTAGCTCCTGCAATCGTGTTTACAAGGACGGACAGACGGATAAGACTAATAGCTCCATACATTTCATCGCTTTTTTATTGTGAACGTGTCAAATGTATGTAGGGGCAATGTCGATAGCTACACCATTTTTTACGAGGGTAAATATCGTTTTTCAATTTTTATTTCAAAATATTTCTGAAGTACTACTTTTTTAAAGGTAAACTTTTTAACACAAAATATAATTTTAACAAATAATTATTTGCTGAAAAGCTTTTCATTATAGAACATAAAAATAAAATGTCGTACGTAGGATATGGTTTCCCAGAGCTCCTCACATATATCGTTTTTGCCAATCAAAAAACGCCACAATTCAAATATTCTCCCTTTTTAGTACTTTGCCAAGTTGTGCACTTAAAACTTTAGCAAAAAAATAAACGGGACATTAAGAAACAATAAAAATATTGCTCAAGCCAACAAATTACCAAAACCCATCATAGAAGAAATAACGAAAAAACAGAAAAACCTTTCCGGTTGTAACTACAAACCAACCGCCCTAATAGCGTCACGTTTGCCTAGCAAGTGGCATGCAACATGCGATTGCCACTGCTTGCTGATTCCTACTTGCTCGATGCCAACATTGCTGCCGTTGTGCCTGTTGCATTTCGGAGCTCTTCCGTGCCCTGTTGAATTTTTCATTTCATTTGAGAATATTTCACTTCAATGGGAATTTCGTGTTTTGGCAACATTTGTTGGCGGTGGGGCTGCAAGGCGAACAGCCACTTGCTGGCGCTAACGGAAGCGGAAGTTCTAAGCATATATTGCGGCTGTTTTATTTGTTTTACTTACAACATCATCAAGTATAAAATTCAAGTAGGATAATTTAAAATTTGATAAGTGCCGTTTGGAAAAATAAAAAAAATATAGTTACTATTTTGGTATACAGTGCACTTCTAGGGAGGGGTGATTAAATAATACTTTTATAAATTGGATTTAATTTCATTATACACAGCCATTTGTATCAGAGAAAAATTGCATATTAGAAAAAAATGGTGGCATACTCACTTTTGCCAGACCACATCGGTTTTTGATTTTTACAAACTAACCGCCGTATCTTACACTAAACTTTGGCCATAATTTAGACAATTCAGGGACGTAACCAGGAAGGGGGGTTTGGGGTGTTCGAACCCTCCCCGAAATCTTTGAAGTAATAGAAAAATGGAATTGTTATGAAATTTAATAGAATTCAAGAGAAACCTCCGTATTTCCTTGATATTTTATTTTACTAAATACTTCCCTGTACCAAAATGATTTTAGAGTTGCAGTTCTGTCATTCGGGGTAAAGCTTCGAATGTCACGGTTGACATTTACATCAAAGCGAAACCTCATGTGAAAGTTTATAGTTATTCGAAATTTTCTGTGAATCAAATGAAAGTGGTTTTAAAATGAAATCAGGGACGTACCCAGGAAGGGGGGATTTGGGGTGTCGAGCGCCCCGAAATCTCTGAAATAATACAAACAAATTATGAAATTTTAAAGAACTAAAAGAATTCAGTATGTATTTCTTAACAAAAAAGTTTTGTGTGCCAAAAAAAAAAAATATGACGCCAAATCATTTATTAGGTTTTTTCTCAATTAAATAGATATAAACTGTTATTCTCAAATCCAAAAATACATGTTTTTGAATAATATATTTCAATGTAGTTTGAGGTAAATAACTAAATACTTCGGTTCTTTAGTAATTAGATATGCAATAAAACCAAAAATATATGAACACAATACGTTGATTTTAGAATGAATTCTTTTTTCAAAAACTCCCCTTCCGGTTTCCTTTGCAACATTTTATTTTATTTTTTTTTTATCTACTTCTTTATCCCCCACACTTCATGAGGTATGGGTATATTCGCTTGGTCTTATGTTTATAATACCAAGAAGGCGTGTCCGGTATAGAAAAATTCAGATTTTTAATTTTTTTAGAAAACTTTATACACTGGGTCAAAAAAGTTTACGTACACCCCTTTCTGGTGGCTATCTGACACAATTTATATTTTCGATATTGATATCAATAGAAAGTTATATTCAATACTTTTTGACACCTTAATCCGTTAAGTACACTCCGAGAAAATCCCGGTAGAAAAAGGACCTACTTTTCGAACTTTTTTCCTGGGGGCTATACATTTTTTTTTGGGATGCAAAAAATTGCTCTATTTCAAAACAAGAAACGCGAAGGGTCCATATGGCAATGCTACATGCGCGAGTCGATAAGAACATTTGAATTGCATTTTCTTATCTTACATGATTGGTATAGAATAACAATGTGTTCAATAACTATTGGACATTCTGGCGGCCGGCGTTATAGCCCACAGGTGCGGAAAAATCAATTACAACTTTTTTTCTTGTGTTACATTTTGATCTTAAAAAATACCCTAACATAGCTAATATTAAAATACTGAATAAAATTAACGAAGTGTGATCGCTAATGTGATAACAACTTATGGTCTGCAACTGAATATTTTCCCTCTTTAGGATGTTGATTTGCTTCCTCAAGTTCTCGATATCCTCAATGTTGTTTAACAGCGTGGAGTGTATATATCTTTAGGGCAATATCTTTAGTCCAGGATGATACACTTGTTGAAAGGTTGTCCAGGGATTGAATGGTTGACGATGACGAAAGCGTTATATCGTTATAGCGAGCAGTGAATCCATGCTGCAATGTTAGCACACCCTTGCAATGGTAATTCCAACAACTTGTTTTTTCTATAGCCGCATTCTAAGCTGATGACTGCTTTACCGAAGGTTTTGTAAAGCCATGTGTTTGAAAGCTTTGTCCAAAAACTGCGCTTGATAACTTGTTCGAATTGGCATTCTTTTGTGTCAGATTGATTCAAAGCGGAAACCTCACATGAGTTATCAGTTGCTGGCCTTGTTAGCCAATTCGCCTGGCATTAGAAGTGATTTTCCAGAGTCTTAGGACACATATTTAACTGTGGTTGCGTGAGCAATATATATGAATCCATGACAAAATTGTATATTACAAACTCTGCCTTGTAGTTGCCATTATTACCGTGCCTTTATGTAGAGTTGGTAGCGAAATTATTCGATAGATGTCGGAAGATTCACTTTGTATTAATGGAATCTCCGCCTTAATCATCAAACGGGATCCAACGACCAATCCTTTAGCCGACATTAACTTGTAGACTTCTTTTAGCTCGTTACCCTGATCTTTTCCAGGAAACATTCACTTAGGAGGCAACTTATCCCTAATGAGCGATATTTCTCGTTGTAGTTGCGAAGGCCTTATAAGTGTTGGATTAACTCGCCCGTGATTGATGTCAATAAGTAGATTTATTTTTGACGATTGAATACGTTCACATCCGTCAAAAATCGTTACTAGTTGCGTCGTCATCACTTGTACGTTCTGCATGTTGGCAGCTCAGAGTAAAACAGATTCAATTGCTCGTTCATCTTTTGAAAGTTACTATTGACCTCATCTGTTGTCTTTTTTAGAAGATTAACCGTTGAGTCTATTGCTATTGAAATCTACTCACGATAAATTTACTTGTCGAACAAAATTGTTTTATATACTTTTAATAATTGATTTTGTTGTTGAGAATTTTATAGAAATAAAATTCATTATAAAACCTTCATTCTGCTAATAGGTTATGGGCCCAGACTATAACTTTATTTAGTTTACATATTGTTGTAAATTTTTCCGGCGCAATTGTTATTCACGTACCATGAATTCTCTTTCGATGATTCAACATATGGAAAAGCTCGTCGGATCTGAAAATGGTTGCTGGAGCTGGAAGATGCTTGGAAATGCATTGAGCCTGTGGGAGGCGAAGCTATAGATGCTGCAAAAGATCGAAACGCGCGCTGCAAAATGATTTTGGCGCTGGATAAAAGTATTTACGTTCACGTAAAAGAGGCTAAGAGGGAGGTTTGGATGGCTCTGAAAAATCTCTATCAACATTCGGGTCTGGACCGACACATTGGCTTGCTACAAAAGTTATGCTCTGTGCAATTGTCAGATTGTACATCAGTTGAAGATTATGTGAGCAAAACCATTTAGACAGGGCAGAAGTTAATCGACATTGGCTTTCTGGTGAATGACGAATGGATCGGTAGTTTCCTCCTGAAAGGTTTGCCGGACGAGTACAAACCAATGATAATGAGCATAGGATGTAGCGGAAGACCAATAACTGCAGACAGCATAAAAATGAAATTGCTGCAGTATGTGCAGTGTGAGCCATCGTCATCAAAATGTGCCTTAATGATAAAAAAAAATAAGGTAGCACACATCAAGCTCAAAAGCATTCTAGCAAGAAGACTAAGCCGCAATGTTTTAATTAGGGCTGTTACTTTCCTTCGAAGCCTTCGAAACTTCGAATACTTCGAAGTTCGAAGCTTCGAAGATTACAGAGCGGATATAAAACCCCACTTATCCTAACGTTTTGGTGCAAGGACGCACTTGGTGGCAGCTGTTATCCCACCTGACATGATTCAACCATAAAAGTCCCAAAGACGCACCTGGTGGCAGCTGTAATCCCACCTGACATGAATCATCCAAAAAATGTGCAAGGACGCACCTGGTGGTTGTATTCCCACCTGACATGAATCAACTTGGCCTGATTCGCCAAAAAAGGCTACTCGTACATTTATATTATTCCAAAGAAAAAATCGAAGACTTCGAAGCTTCGAAGTTTTTTAACCTTCGAAGCTTAGATATGTTCGAAGCACGTTATAACTTCGAAGCTTCGAAGTCTTCGAAGTCTTCGAAACTTCGAATAAAACTTCGAAGCTTCGAAGGCTTCGAAGTGTTGAAAATCACCAGCCCTAGTTTTAATTGCGATGGTATCGGAGAAAAAGGAGTTTTCGAGTCACAGAGGCACATCAATGTTTGCTGCGTATCGAGCAGAGTCTTCAGCCAACGATTGGTATATTGACAGTGGTGCAACCGACCGTATGACGGCGCACAGAAGCAATTTTCTAGAGGTAAAAGAGTTTCATGGTGAAATAAAGACAGCCAACAATGCAGCGATGAACGCAGTTGGCAAAGGCGACATTGAATTGGTGCTTTCAACTTCTAAAGGTAGTGAGAGCGTGAATGTTCGCGACGTACCCTTTCTCCCTGATTTGGGTGTCAACTTGTTAATCAAAAAGGTAGTTGATCACGCCAAGAGCGTCATATTTGACAATCGTCGATATCGAGTGCTGAACTCTGCCAAGAAAATCATTGCAACAGCTCGATTATCGAATGGTCTCTATAAGTTGGATTTGTCAAATCAGCAGACGTTCATCAAACTACAGTCCCATACACTCCAGAGCAGAACGGGCTAGCAGGAAGGATGAATCGAAATCTTCTAGAGAAAGCTCGTGCAATGATGAGCGACGCAAATTTACCCAAATTTTTTTTTGGGCAGAAGCTGTATATTGCGCAAGTTACATCAGCAATCGTTCGAATCACAGGAAGCTGGAGAAGACGCCAGAAGAACTGTGGTGTGGACGTAGACCAAACGTAAACCATTTTCGAATATTTGGCTGTATTGCAATGCCCCACATACCAAAACAGAAATTTCGAAAACTGTATCCCAAATCTGAAAAAACTATATTTATTGGGTACTCCAGTATATCAAAGGGTTACAGACTCTACAGTTTCTTAAAAAGGGATGTTTTCGTAAGCCGTGATGCTGTCCATGAAGTGGGGGATGATGACCCATAGAAAATGAAGAAGTTGACATTCAAGTTTGCCCCGAAGAAGAATGCGCTGAGGTCATCACTAATACGAACAATCAATCACCTGTTGTTGTACAAGAAGAAGTGGTGTTACGAAGAAGTGATAGGCTAGCACAGAAAGGCCGAGTCATCTATTGCACCGAGCACGTAGTGTAATGTTGCTTATGCTGAGGTAAGGACTCGTCGGATGCCCTGGACATACACAGAAACGTACACAGAAAAATTTATAAATTGCAGAGAATTTAAACAAATTTTATTTAAGAACAATATAAATAAGTAAAAGTTACAGATTTGAAATTTGGGGCGACCAGCGGCGTATGGTCATCGACTCGGATGACTGAAGATATTGGTAGACTCTCTGGTGTTGTTTGGATACTATGGGCGTGTGTGATCGGTAGCCGCGTCGTTGAATTGGCGATCGAATCCTGATGAAACGATGCGTGGACTCGAGCAATGACGATCGGTACTGGCGTAGAAAATGATGCTTAACGGTGGGCGATAGGTCTTAGTTGATACGGAGCTACTGCGTAGTCGTGGTGCATGTGATGCGAGCGTGATGCGTGCGTGATACGTGCGTGATACGCGCGTGAGTTCAAGGGGAGCTTGTGTATGTGATACGTGGACGAGGCTAGTACGAACGCAGGCGTAGCAAGGTGTGAATCGTGGGCGTAGCGGAGCGTGAACGGAATAAATATAAAGGAGTTTGAACGTTCAACGAGACGTGTAAATTGGAACTCGTGGGGGTTAGGCACCGCAGACCCGATGGTGGGGAGATTCAACCGCTCTCTCGTGGAATCGGTACGTCGTACAACTTGTGAATTCAGGAAGGGTGGCTTCTTGCACTCTGCCTCTGAATGATACTGGAAATTTGACTCGATGGGACACTTGCCGTGCCGGTTGGTTACTGGAACTTTGAAAAACTATGTGACGTGCTTGACCTGGTGGTTCACTCGCTCGCTTATGTTCACGACCTTTGCTGTGCCTCTGCTTCGTTTGATATTTCTGAAGCTGATTCGGAATCCGTAAAGAATGAGCTTTTATATATTTTCTTGCTTAACTCAAGTTTTAAATTTTTATATGTGTGGTCAATGTTGAAAGATATAATAAGAAAAAAGCAATATAAAAATGTTTATTATTGTGGAAAAAGAAAATGATAAAATTTATCAAAAGATTTATTAAATTTCCTGCAATAGAGCGTTTATATTAGCGTTATAAGGTGCGGTTCATATTTATAAGGTCACCTCAAATTTGGAAATACTACGAATACAATGGATAATTTCTTTTTAAATGTTCATAAAAAATTATCTACACTAAAAGTACTCTCTAAATATGCTGTAGTTGTTGTTGCAGTTGAAACTAAACTTTTTTTTATATTTTACGTGTTTCATATTTATAAGGTCACTTTGAAAAAAATTGGAAATTCTGTTCTCAAATATGAAAACCGGTAATAGTTATTTTTGTAAGTGATCGCCTTGATTTCAAATGATATATAAAACACGAGTTTACATACCAACTCCCAGATTTTTTATTAAATTAACACTAATTTACGTAAACTCCTGGTTTTTTCTCGGTAACCTTGACTAAACGAAGTACCCTACAGATTCTCGACAGAATTACAGTTCGAAGAACAAGCAGACAAGTCCAAAATATCGATTCCGGGAACAGAATACCCATTTTATAATTCAATATTTTTTGAATTTGAGCGTTGTCTTCTTGAAATGTGCACTTTTCGGAAGCATTGACCCGGATATATGGCTATAAACTCATCTCTAGACCTCGAAGGTAATCTACGCTCTTCATACGGTTCTATGTAAATTCCAGTTCCAACAACCCGTATTCAGAAAAAGCTCCAAAAGCATTATGTTTCCTCCCGAGAATGACCTGGCCGATTGTGATAACAGACCCATGCCCGGCAATCATCCAATCCCCTATGATAAATTGAAATTATTTATATTTTCTTTGAATTTCTGACGAAGGCGCGAGAATTTATATTTGTGCCGAAAGGCTAGAAGATTTAGGCAGAAGCGTCGGAGTATGACCTGGCCGATTGTGAGACAGACCCATAGCCATCATCCCATCCCCTGTGCTAAATCGAAGAGAAAAATCTAAACATCAAAGCAATTAGTAAATATTAGAAAAAATACTGTGGAGCTGGGTGCGACTTACCTGATTGTTTACATAAGTAATTCTTAAATTCATTGGTAATTATAAAAATTCATTTTAATTGCCTATATATTACAAAATATGAAGTCTCCTTTGACTAGAAATAACTAAATATTAAACTAGGCGGCTATTTTATATTTCATTATTACCGCTAGTGAGTTTCTTTGCAAAAAAAAAAGAAAATTAGTGATTATAAAAAAATGATGTAACGAAATTAAATTTACATAAATGCAAGTTACTTGGAATGCGATGACCCATTATTTTTGGGTCATCACAGTAGAAAACCCTGAAGATCCTGTCAGGATAGAGGATGCGAAGTCTAGAGGAGACAAGGACAAGTAAGTTGAAGCCATGAAGTGCGAAATTAACTCTCTGGTCGAAAATGATACTTGGAGGAGTATTGAAAAGCCCGTTGGAGTAAATGTTATAAAGACGAAATGGGTGTTCCGAAAGAAGAAAGAAGCCAATGACCAAATTCGATACAAGGCCAGATTAGTCGTGAAATGTTTCACGCAGAAGAAAGACATCGATAACGAGACGTACTCACCAGTCGTCAGGTGTTCATCTGTAATTGTTTTGCGGTAAATAGATTAAGCAAATTCAATAATTATCCCGGCAAGGAGAATTGGGGAGCTGTGAAACGAGTTTTCCGGTACTTGAAAGGCACAAAATCGATGAAATTGTGTTATTCGAAAAATGACAATAGTGTACTCGTGGTCTATAGCGATTCTGATTGGGCCAGTGACGGTGATGAGCGAAGATCCATTACTGGGTACGTAGCTGTTTTTCAAGGTGGAGCTGTATCTTGGGCTACTAAGCATCAGCCGACAGTTGCATTGTCATCCACTGGGTAGATGGTGCTCTCAGCAGCAACACAAGAAACTCTGTGGATACTTGGTATGGAAGCTGAATTGAATCCAGAATTTAAGAATGAAGAAACAAAAATATTTTGTGATAATCAAAGCGCTGTGCACCTAGCATCAACAACAAAGTATTTGGCACGGTCGAAGCATATTGATGTTCGACATCATTTCATACGTGAAAAACGAGAATTAAAAAATGATTTACTTTGCTGGAATAGGAACTAACAATATGGTTGCAGACAATTTAACAAAATCTGTTCCAGCGGACAAACACAAATTTTGTTCAATTAAAATGCAAAAAAAAGTTTGCAATTCACTAGTTTTTCTCCGCACATTTTAACGCATATATAGTATGTTTGGAAATAACATAATTGGCAGTCAACTAAATGAGTCGCTGATGATAAAGCTGGCAAATTTTGAAATAGCTATACGACTCAAGCCTTGCTTGGACTGTTTCCTTTTTTCGCGTTGCTACTTTCCTGGCTGCTTGTTTATGTGATCTTTTCATTGCATACAACAAAAGTATTTACTAAAAAAAGCATTACACTAAAAATGCATAAAATGAAATTTGGTTAAAACACAAACTACTCAAAAATGGGGTTATGTTTTTAATTAAATTTTGTTCGGGTGGGGATATTGAAATCTACTCGCGATAAATTTACTTGCAGAACAAAATTGTTTTATATACTTTTAATAATTGATTTTGTTGTTGAGAATTTTGTAGAAATAAAATTCGTTCTAAAACTTTCACTCTGCTAATACTAAGGCATTCAATCCCGGGATACCGAAATCCCGAAATCCCGGACGTTTTCTCAATCCCGGAAACCCGGGATTTTCAGTCCGGAATCCCGGGATTCAAAAAAGGCTTTTTTTATGCATTGTTCAAGATATTTTTGACGGTTTTCTACAAAAATACAGCCGTGCATTTACTTCCAATCTAATTGGTAAATTAAAAAACCCACTTTTGCAGATTTAGTGCTACACACACACAAAAATTACCAAAATTTTTGTCAATAACGGTTAACAAACAATTTTTATCGATCTGAATAAAATTTTTTGAATTTAAACAATTTTTTTTTACAAAAAAGATATATGTTTTAAACAACAATTCGTGTATCCGTTCCAGCTATAATAATAAAAGTACTGAAAGTAACTTTTTCGTGTGTAGCATGAAATAGAGCTGGCAGAATTTTATGATTATATTCAGATTCAGGTGACAAAAAAAATGATTTGTTCGATCAATGTAGTTTAAAAAGAATTACTTTTCGTTCGACTTATTTATTTTAAATATTATTTGTTTTGTTTAATGTTATATTTAATAAATATTATTTCTTTGTCGAATTAAAATGAAATTTAACTTAAAATATTGTTGCAACAATTTTTTCTTTAATTTTATATTAATTATTGTATTTAATTGGAAAATCCCGAAAATCCCGAACAAATCCCGGGATCCCGGGATTGTAATTTCAAATCCCGGGATTTTCAAAAACACTTCGGGATTGAATACCCTGCGAAAAATTGTGGATCAATTACTCCAAAATATCAGCATTGGAGTAGTCGGTGGTGTAGTAACAACTCAAACATGTGGAGTGGTTACAAGACCTGGTTATATGTAATGCAGAAGTGGACCAATGTAGTGAAAATGGACGCACATTTGCTGAGAGGGAAATCATCCGTCTTGCTCTTCATTTCAATGAGATGATTCCGTAGAGTTGTCAATACAATTTAATTTATTATAGGTTTCCAATAATATTTATAAATAATTGTTATTTCTTCTACCAAGTTTATGGAATGGTCCTCAGGTCTAGTCTATGAAATGGTCCAATGTAATAAAAAATTGGACCAATTGGACCAATTTTTGGACATCGCCGAACAAATGTAACCAGTGGTTTTCCATATAAATGGACCATTCTGGGTCTAGTACTGGTTACATGCAGACTAGTTAATGTACTAATGTTTGGACTAGACCGATTTTTCCCAGGGTAATTACAAATATTTGTTTCTTCATTAAGCTCGTTATATCTTGCTGATTTTCAAAGATCTTGGTCATTTCATCCTTTATATCATTTCTATCATCTGAATGCATCATCCAGAATAGAATATGACAAATCGATCCCACGAATTCAAATGGTGCTCTTCGCTTTATTTTGTCTTTGATTATTAATTCGTTGTTTGATATAAGTAGGGAAGGTTGTCCACCTACTGGCACCCTAAGGTTTTGAGGCTATAACTTTCGTTTGAAACATAATTTTGCGGAATTCTCGGGTTCGTTTAAAAGCTGAGATTCAATAAATTACAAGAACTCTCAATGGAACTTAAAAATTCTGAGAACTACGATTTTGGCAGTAGATCTAGCAAAAGTCTCCAAAATCGATCCTCCAAAAAAGGTGCCCAGCTACTGGCACCCATTTACAATTCTCTGTAAACAATCGAAAATGAAGCATAAGCCCTAATATATAATTTGTTTGTGTTGTTTATTCTTTCACTGGTTCACTCTGACCATTTGAACTGAAACAAAAGGATTCGTGAGATTTTATTAGCAAAATAAATGGAAATAAGTGAAAAAATGGGTTAAAATTATGTTTTGCTGCCTTCAGCTTCCCCCTAATATTCAGAACCCTAGTTTTTGCAAGTGAAATAGTTCCTTTGCATGTTGACACATTTAAAGTGAACAGCACGATTTTTACACGATGTTGTGTCAAGGGTGGCAGTAGGTGGCCACTTTTGCTATTCTGACAGAATCCCAGAATCCTCATCCCCATTTCACAATATTGTTCCATTGTTTGTCGAAAACGTGAAGAGAACAAACAATCTAAAAATTCCAATCATATTTTCCCTTCTACATTGATGAAAAACAGTTGAAAATTCACTTAACAAAGATGAACAATTTTATATCAGTCTCGATTTTTTCTTTTTTTTACGTTTCGACGACCGCGCGACTACAGCAACATGTGCATACAACTCAATGATTTATGAAAAGTTGAGGGTTAATGAGATGACACTTCAATACTAAGCACATTGCCGCTGTCATTGCCACGAACGTCAGAACTGATGGGTGCCAGTACCTGGACAGTGCCAGTAGCTCGGCAGTGCCAGTAGATGGGCACCCTCCCCTATATTATATCGTTTCTCCAGCGATGCTGTCATCATCTCACAGGCTTCTTCATAATAGGTCAAAATTTGACACTGCTGCTTTAGTATGTTTACATATTGTTGAATGTTATGCATTTCCTCTAAGTAGGAACTTAAATCGTAGTAAATGAGCAAATCTAATTTCGAAGCTGTTTCATCCAGCTTTCCCATGTAATCAAGATAAATTCCAGTATTATCTTTTAATCTAAGTAGATGAAATCTTCGGTGCGAAGATGAGGTGGGATATCCATCAATTGTGACTGCCAAATGGCAGAACCTTAAATAGTTAAAGCGACAATTGGTGAAGACCAAGCACTATCGGACTCCTCAATTACATCAAGATCGAGCATGCGGTCCAATTCGCCATAAATTAATTTTTCAATTGCGGGGGATACGGGAAAATGTTTAATGACATAAGAAGTTACATTTGTCTTACCCAAACCTTCTTGAGCAAAAGACGGGAAAAGGTCAATAGCATTTTTGAGTTGCTTTTGTTGTAACTCTGCTAAAACATGCATATTTGGATTTTGAGGCATATCATAAATTTTTATTTCGGAAACGAGTCCATCGGGTAAAAGTTCAAACGATTTCCAAAAATCGATGCCCAGATACAAGTTTTGAGACAAGATCGGAATAATAAAAATAGAAATGGGTTTTGTTTTGTTTTGTTTTGTTATTAAAGGAAATTTCGGTATCTATTTGACCTACTATGGCTTGAGATGTACCATCAGCGGTACGAACAAAAGATTTAATTTTTTTAAAAGAAGAATTTGATGCTATAAAATCTCGCGCTGCTAGTGCACCGATGCAACTGATTGATGCGCCTGTGTCTAACAAACCAACAATACTTTTGACAAACAAAGTGACATTAGCATGAGGATGACGATCATCATTCGGTTTATCGAAGATTGAAGAAATTTAGGGAATTCATAAGGGTCTCGTATTGTCGTATTGTCGTATTGTCGTATCATAGTGTTTGAAAAAATACAATTGTTGTGAGCACACCCATTGCAGAAAAAATCTAGTACTGTCATTTCAGAGAGGGAGAGAAAAAGAGAGCGAACAAATTATATTGGAAATGTTCAACCTAACCTAAATTCGATCGCCACTGGATGCGTGCCACCATTTGCGGAGGTGCTGATGCGGCCCAAATCAAGGATCGGAAGAAATATTGCGGTTCCCCTGAGCTTCGTCTGCCCGTAAGTGCAAGTGGCCATCTGGCCAAAGCAGAGGTGTCAGCCGATGGATAATCGTCGGCGGCGGCGGCTGATCCAATTTCAGTCGGCGGCGGCTAGCCGATCGGCTAAGCCGGTTTTTTGGCTAAGCCGATTTTTCTTTTAATGAATATGCTAAAAATTTTCAAAATACAACTTTTTTACTGCTATAATTGCATGGCTTTCATTTATTTCAATAAAAATGTCACAATTATTTAAAAAAATAAATTTTTGCTACTTTTTTGAAAAACATGTCGACCTGTGTCTTTTTCATTTTGATTTTTTTTGTTAGAAATCATGCAAAAAAATTAGATTCGAATAAAAAAATCGAGATTTTCGGCTTAGCCGCAAGCCGTTTTTTAGCCGGGGTCATCGGCGGCGGCTAACATTTATTAAAATCGTCGGCGGCGGCTAGCCGACCGGCTTAGCCGCATCGGCTGACACCTCTGGGCCAAAGTTGATGATCGCAAGAATTTTGGAAGTCTCCACGTTCTTTGTTGCAATATTTTAGGAAAGTCGTGCACGTTTTATGCATTAAAAATAGTCCCTAAAAGAAATTTTAACAATTCCCTTACAATTACTTTAGAAATAAGAAGAAGAATCAATACGAGAGTCATAGAAACACAGGTTGCAAAGTTGTATTATCGTATTTTTTTTTTTTGGATGGAAAACAGCAACAACATTTTCACAACTATCGTATTTTTTCACGACAATACAACAATACGACCGATACGAGACCCTTGTGAATTCCATAATTGATTGCAGCCAACTCGAAATTCTGATAGCTCCTATGGCCGGTAGATGTTTAGTAAATTCGTTCCATTCTTTCATCAGATTTTCGTCCAGTGGTTCGTCGCAGTCGTTGTTCAGCAGCAGTGTTCCCACTCAACAAAATAATTTGCTACCAAATGTTGGTACAAGACCAAAAAAAAAACTACCAAAATGAAATATAAGAACATAAAGTTCATAACTTTATACAAAATTTATTTAAAATATAAATTTAACTTTTTGCACCACAAGAAAAATTGTATAACTCCCTCGAAAAAAGTTCGAAAAGTATGTAATTTTTCAACCAAGATTTTCGCGAAGTTTACTTAACGGATTAAACAGTGCTGCTCATTCAGATGGAATTGAATAGACCTTTCCAATTATACCAATATCCTGTGAGTCACATGTATAAAATTGTAACTGTATTTATTTATTTACTTTTGTTAATCGCGAATAAATATATTTGAGCACAATAAATATAAAAATATAGATTTGTTAATACATTTGTATGCTTTTATATTTCTATAAAGTCAAAAAAGAAAATTTAAGCCCTCCTTTTTTGACTTTATGTTTTTTTTGTTCTTTTTTTAATGTTTCTTTTCTGTTTTTAATGCATATTTTATTTATGCATGAGAAAAATAAATTGATTCAATTAATTATTTATTAATGTGATAATTTCGCATGTATTGTACCAAAAATGTCAATGTAGTACCAATGCACTTTTGTCTTTAAAATTGTACCAAAAAAGTACAATTGTATCAACAAAAAAATTCCTGTAACAATTATGTATGTATACATAAATACAATTTATCGTATCAAGGTTAAATATTTTGAGCATTGAGCATGTTCAGTCAAAAAACTACCAAAATGAAAAAAAAACTAGAGAGTGGACTATCTTCGGCTATACCGAAGTTGAAATACCCCCACACAGTAGGAAGAAGTACCTCGAACATATAAAAATGTGGTCTCAAGACCCTATTTTGAGCCAATTATAGATGGTTTTAGAGCCCGGACCATGTCCAAAATCCATTTCTAAAAATATCCAATTAAATCCACAAAAAAAAAAAATTGGTCTCAAGACCCCATTTAGACCCTTATATATGTGGCTTCGGAACCTCGGACCATGTCAAAAATACGTTTCTAAACATTTCCAATCGAATACAACAATAAAAAATTTGTACCTGTTTTTTCGGTGTATGGGAGCCACGCCCAGTTTTTGTCCGATTTGGCTGATTCTCGAACTTGATCTCACTATTCACGAGAAAAACATGTAAAAAAAGTTTCAAGTCGATATCTCCAAAACTGCGACCGCTATCGGGCGGACGGACAGACGGACAGACGGACGGACAGACAGACGGACATCGCTAAATCGACTCAGGAGGTGATACTGATCAAGAATATATATACTTTTCCATACCGGACACGCCTCCTTATGGGCGTTACAAACGTTGTGACAAAGTTAGTATACCCTGCCACAGTGAGTGTGGGGGTATAACTACCAAACTACCAAAATCCACTCGGGACAAAAAAAACTACAAATTTTGGTAGAAAACTACCAAAATGGCAACGCTGTTCAGCAGCCACAATTTTTTTATGAATCATTTAGCAACTACTGTTACTGGTGTCAGCCAACTCAATGGATCAAATATTATTTCAAGCTCGGACAAAGCTAGTCTTTTAGTAACTGTTGATTTGGTTGATTTGGGGAATTAATGATGAACCAAAACTCGTAATTATTCGACTGCAACCCTAAAGTTTTCACATCCTCCTCCTTGTTTATTTTTATAATGTAGTTCTTCATATGATGTTGACAGTTGTTGGATTCGTCAGTAAGAATTTCTTTATCGGTTGAGGCCCACTTTCTAGATGAAACCCAAATTTGTCCATCTGTTTCGAAATCTTAATTTTGATTTCTTTACAATCGCTAACGGAATCTGCTCCGGTCTTCAAGTCGTCCATATAAAAATCCTCCTTGATAATGTTGTAAATACACTCGTCCTCCTCTTTGCACTCGTTGGCAATTTCATGCAACGTACGTACTGCTAAAAATGGTGCAGACGATGTTCCATATGTTACAGTTGTAAGTTGAAATTCTTCAATGGATTTCGTATTATTTTCTCTCCATAGAATGCATTGATATTTTTGATCTTCTTCAGCATCTGCATTAATGACATTTTTCCACAATCGCCATTTTAACACTATATCAAAAATGTCTCTTTGTAGATGAGGTCCGACCATCATAACATCATTGAGACTGCTGCCATTTGTTGTTTTTGCTGAGGCATCAAATACCACGAAAAGCTTTGTAGTCGAGCTGCTTGCTCGTATAACTGCTTGATGTGGCGAATAACATTCTTCGCCAATTTCTTCTCCAAGTCGCTAATAGCACTACTGCCGAATTATCGTCTTTGGTCATCATTGCCGAGGATTTCTAATGATTTGATGCTTGATATGGATTTCGTCCTTTATTGTCATCATAATGAAGGAGAATATGGTGATCTTTGCCACATTTGAAGCACTTATAGTTACTTCTTTGATACTTGGTATCAGGGTGATGATTGAGGCAGTTAAAACAAACCATAGACTTGACCACAAATGATTGGCGATCCTTAACTTCCAACGTTTGGAACTTGCGGCAACTCTGAATTGTATGTCCAGAATTCTTAGAATGTGCGCATACTGTATGTAGTCGTGTTGGCAGATCGCTGCCAACATTTTTTGTTGGGATTATTTTCAACTGTCTTCTTTCCTGACACCGCTTCAAGTGCTTGAAATTGGTGTTCTAAAAATTCCAAAAAAACTCGGAAAACTCTGGATTTCCTTGGTTTTCTTTACGTCTTGCTCGTATAATCGAAGACCAGCCTTGTCCAGCTTCCTGACAATTATGCGTGCTATGAAAGGCTCTGCATGATCTATTTTGATGTCCATAGCTTTTAATCCATATATGCACCCGTTTGTTATATCCAACAGCTGCTTCAAGTTTGCAGCACTTGAACTATTGGCAGATGGTTGATTAAGTATGCGATCTACTTGATTTGTATACTGCAGCTGTAACATTTCCCAAGCTGCTTCGTAGTTAGCATCTGTAACTCGTAGATGCTGAATCACACGTCCTTTGATGTTGGCAGGTCGTAAAAGGACGGCCATTCGCTGATGTCACCAAAAAACGTTGGTATCTTTATGTCTTCTAATTTGAATTCACAAAACCCATTTGCTAACTACTTCCTGTACATCATGGTACAGGATTTCTACTTCATCATTTAATGACATTTCCCTGAATGCTGCCGTTACTGCCTAGAATAACTCGTTCAGTGACTGCTCTGCATTTAAGATGGCATGATTCGAGATCTGCTGCAGTTCATCTCCCGTCTCTGTGATGAATTCCTCAAGATCTTCCATTTTCCAATGGAATATCCTTACATCAGCCGTATTCTGTTTTTGTCTAATTGAAGCTGACTCTGCTTCCCGACTGTTGTTTGTAAAAACGACCGAACCGCCTCCGCGATTGTCCTTTGAACATGCTGCTGAACCGCCCTCGCGATTGTCCTCCTCTGACTCCATTTCTTCCTCAGTGTTGTTGGCTTCCATCATAACTCGATCTATACTGGAGTAATAGTCCAGCTCGAAATAACTACACTTAGCGAACAAACGTAGTAGAATGAAATATTTTTTATTTAAATGTGATTTGAATATTTGAATATTTGGAAATCAGTATCTCATATAGAAATTCAATACGCGCGTATATAAATTTTTTCTATAAATAAAAAACTTCATTGCCGCCAGCCAGTCTTGAACCTACGACCTCTGCAAATTGGAAATAAGAAATTCACATTGATTTATCACAGCCATAATTTTTCTGTGTCTAAACTGAAATATATATGAAGCAGAAAGTAAACAAAGTTTTTTTGTGAGTTTCTATTTTTAGATTTGATTTTAGAAGAAAAAAATCAACGCTTGCTGAGCAATATATAATTGAAATTTCTATTTTTAGATTTGAAAACTTAAATTTATAAGACTTGCTGAGCAATATACAAACATTTAGACGCTTGTGAATAATGCCGGAAATATACAAGTCGGTTAGAACGCACTCCAAACTCCAGAGGTTCCCGATTCGAATTCCGGCAAAACTGAATTTGTGGAAAAACTGAATTTGAGCAAATGATTCTAAGGAAATTAGCAAATAAAAAAATTAATTAAAGTAAAAAATAACTTATTTGTTTATTAAAAAAGTGCAAATAAATAAAAAAAGAAAAAAAAAATTTTTTGCAATTTAAATAAATAAAAAAAATTAATATTTCCATATTTAATTCTAATATTTTCATATTTGATACAATTTTAAATACCCGCATATTTGATTTAAATAAAAACAGCTTTGGAGCACTATCAAATACGTTTATATTTGATTTAAATACGTTTTCATTTGATTTCACTATTTTTTTCCCTTAATAGTGCCCTAAATTTGCTTATACGATTTATGTACCAACTTGGGGTATAAGGGTTAGTGACGCGAATATATATAAAGCCTATCCTAATCAAATGTCAACCTCACCTTCACGTTGGTATGCCCTGTTATGACAGACGAGGCTCTGGCGACCGGTTCTGGGCGGGATAACCCCTGACATTCCTGTGCGCGTCTGTTTTCTCCATGTTAGGAGCGGCGTACCCTACCTATCACTTCCTAAATCCCTTCCCTTGTCCCATATTCTTGTCCCATATCCTCTGCAGCGTCTGTTTTCATCAGTAGATGCGGCTGCACTCCGTGCGCGTCTGTCTACCCCATGTTAGGGGCGGCGTACAACGACGTCTGTTCCCTTAGTTAGGGCGGTCGAAACTATGGTAGTCTTTTCGGATGATGGACCAGACATAAAAGAAATCATCTGGATGATGGATCACCTCCTCAAAAAAGCCAACGTGTGTTGTTTTTCTATGGAGTCCAGAAAAGAAGAAACGTTTACGGTGCAGGTGGTCGGATCCCCAGTACCGGCGGTAAGTGACGAGCGAACAGGTCACTTGGCGTCGTCATCCAGCGACTGTTCAGGTGGTACGGTGGGACATCAGGCTGTACTATCTCCTAAAGTGACTGATACTGCGAAAACCGCGGGGCACGCCACTAGAGCTCCACTTTGTCGACAATCGGCAAGTGACTCTGAAGCGGACTCCTGTAGCATTGGTTCTCGACTTCAGGGCCTTTGCATTGACAACGCTACCAGTGAGGAACATATGGTTCTCTCTCAGGCAAGCCACAGCAGTGCAATCGACTCCGACACAGAGGCCCAATTGTTGCAGGAGGTTCCTCGGACGGTAGACGCACACCTTGAGGCGGAGACATCCGCATCGAAGGCAAAAACAGCCGAACAGAAGGCCCAAGGGGGTTATAGGCGCTCCCTACAATACCTGAAGTCAATGGGCAAGAAAGACCAGTCAACGCTGTCGATTAGGGACAAGAAGCTGGTCGAGAAGCATAGGAAGAGCGTGAAAAAAATACGAACAAACACGCTCCAAATCCGAAGATGCCTCGACCACGCCTGCCGTCCGCTCTAATCCCGCTACTGCCGTCAGAAAAGACGACCACAAGCGCCCCCTATCAGAGCTGTTAAAAAGGGGGGACAGTAAGGTAGATGAGCCAAGCTGTTCTAAACGGCAGCTAGGATCTAGCGAGGCCAAGACGAAGAGGGCTAGATCTGGCGAAGAGGCACCGCGCACGTCGAAAAAAGCGAAACCCGCCACAAAAACGACGCCAGTGGAGTTGCAGATTGCAATCATCGATCGATCAGACCTGGACGGGAAGATTTCCCAGGCTAACTGGTTGATCGTTGAAGCGAAAATACTGCAGGCCATGATTGCGGGTGATGGAGACGATGACGAGCTCGACTTCAATGGGGCTGGCTGGTCAAAAGGCGTAAAGGTAGTTGACTGCGGAAACAGAAAGTCACTGGAATTTCTGTCTCTCGTAGTCAACGGCCTGGGCGCCATTTGGCCAGAAGCCCAATTGGAGATCGTGAGCAGAGCGGTGCTGCCACTGAGGAAACTCGTTTCCATATGGGTTCCCCCACCAGTGCCGGATAGTGACGATTCGATCCTGAAGCTCATCTCCAGACAGAATCGCGACCTGAGTGCCCAAAGCTGGAGAATTATCTCCTCAGCCACGAGCAAAAACGGGCCGGGCAAGGACTACCAGATCACTATTGATCCCCAATCCTTCGCCCAGCTGCAGAAGAGCTCAGGAAGCATCAAATTCGGTCTGGGGACGCTGAAGGTAAGGCTCCATCAAAGCGCAGAACCACAGGCGGCTACAGGTAGTGCAAATTAATTTGCACCACTGTAAAGTAGCTTCCAACGATCTGATGCTTTTCCTGGAGGATGAGGAGGTGGACGTGGCCCTAATCCAAGAACCCTGGATCGTCAAGAATCAGATTCAAGGATTAAGGTCGACAAGGTACAAAACGTACTGTTCACATAGTGAAGGTAAACTCAGAACCTGCATTGTCACACAAAGCTTCAAGCCTCCTTACAATCCACAGTGCCTGGTGTTGACAGCAAAGTCGGAAATCTGACGACCATTCTGGAAAAAGCTTACAAGTCGTCATGTCCCATCAGTCGTCCCAGTTCAAAGCCAGGTAACTCCTGGTGGAGCACAGACCTACGACAACTAAGGGGCATAACAAGGAAACTATTCAATAAAGCCAAATTGAGTAGAAGTGAGGCCGACTGGCAAACGTATAAAGACAGTTTTAATGTATTTAAGAGATAAATAAGAACAGCGAAGAGGGAATCATGGCAACTCTTTTGTAGGCAGCTAGACTTCGCAAAGTACTATCCAAAGACCCTAATGTCCCGGGGTACCTAAAGAGGTCGGGCGGCTCATGGACTGAATCTAGTCAGGAGTCACTGGATCTGCTTATGGAAACTCACTTCCCTGACTGCACGGATGCTGGAAATCACAATCTGAACAGGTCACAGATAAGCAACGTGCTCGGAGACGAGTTACCATCAGTAATAACGGAAGAGAAAATAGCCTGGGCAGTAAAATCCTTCAGGCCTTACAAATCTGCGGGGCCCGATGGTATTTTCCCAGCCATGCTACACTACTCTTTAGAGCATATAGTACCACTTCTATTAGATATTTTCACGGAATGTCTGCAAGTAGGGTACGTACCGATATTATGGAGGGAGGTTAGGGTAGCTTTCATTCCCAAAGCGGAAAAGGCGAGCCACACCGCTGCGAAAGATTTCAGACCGATCAGCCTCTCATCGTTCCTATTAAAAACGATGGAGAGACTGATTGATCTTTACCTGAGAGGTTCCATAAACCCACAACTTCTAAGCAAATCACAACATGCATACCAGAAAGGTAAATCTGTTGAGACCGCTCTCCATGAAGTTGTCGGTCATGTGGAACGTATACTACACATAAAAGAGTACACGTTAGCCGCATTCTTAGATATCGAAGGTGCTTTTAACAACGTAACAACAGAGGCCATTTTAAATGGTCTAGATGACGTATCTGTTGCCACGTCCTATCCAACATTGGGTTCACAACATGCTAGAGACTAGAGTTATCAACTCAATGTGGGGTACGGGCACCGCCAGAAAATCCGTAACTAGAGGGACCCCACAGGGAGGAGTTATTTCCCCTATCCTGAGGGTTCTTGTAGTAAATGAAATCCTAAAATCATTTAACTCAAAGGGTATTAGAATTACTGCTTACGCTGATGACGTGTGCATACTGATTTCAGGCAAATTTTTGCCCACAATATCAGAACTCATGCAATCGGCCTTAAAAGAGATTTCAGACTGGACGAAACTAAACGGACTTGGAGTTAATCCCTCTAAGACAGAATTAGTACTGTTTACGAGAAAGACGAAAATTCCCTACTTCAGGTTACCACAACTAGAGGGAATTGAACTGAAACTATCTAATGAAGCTAAATACCTCGGCGTAATTCTGGACCACAAACTTACGTGGAAAAGAAACACAGAGGAGAGAATGAGAAAAGGACTCAACGCGTTCTACATTTGTAAAAGGACCTTTGGGAAAAGATGGGGGTTACAACCACGAATCCTTCACTGGATGTATGCTGCAATAATACGCCCTATCCTCACCTATGGGTCGTTGGTGTGGTGGACCACTACTAATGTTGGAAGCCGCCTCGGACTCCTCACGAAAGTGCAATCGCTAGCCGGTAGATCGATTGCGGGAGCCGCAAGAAGCACACCAAGGGCGGGAATAGATATAATGCTAGGTCTGCCATCGGTAGACCTGTACATACAAAGCTGCGCCACAAGAGGCGCCCTCCGACTGAGGGAGGCCGGCATGTTTAGACAAGCATCGTATGGGCATGCCTCGATAATTAACGAAATCTGTAAGCTAGGAACAAGACACGAATCTGAAAGCCTAAGGGCACCGACAGACTACATCTGCCCTAGTTATGCATTTGATAGGTTCCAAAAATTATTCCCGGAAAGGGAAGATTGGGGCAACAGAACGGTGACGAACGTTGACGACACTGTCGTTTTTACGGATGGATCTAAAATGGATATAGGAACAGGTGCGGGTTTTTACTGTGAAGCGCTTGGCCTCCAAAAGTCCTTCAGACTGCCGGACGCTAGCAGCGTCTTCCAAGCTGAAATCTACGCGATAGAGAAAGCTGCTAGAGCCTTAGCCGATCAAAACATACGCACACAAAATGTAATTATCTGCATAGACAATAGGGCGGCCATACAAGCAATCACGTCGTACACAGTCAACTCGAAAGCAGTAAAGAGGTGTAGGGAAGAACTGCGAATCGTGCAGGGCCACCATCGGGTTACTCTCTGCTGGGTTCCCGGACATAGCGATATAGAAGGGAATGACAAGGCGGACGAGATGGCCAGGGGAGGCTCTGCTATGGAGATCAGTGCGGCTGACAACTCAATTCTGCAACCGATACGCAACCAATACGGAATAATTGACAGTATGGTAAATAGGGAAATAAACAATAAATGGGCCAATAGACAAGACTGCAAAACGTCTCGACTTCTATGGCCTAAATTGAACTCGAAAAGAAGAGAGGAACTGCTATCCCTGGATAGGAAATCTCTTAGCATACTGACGGGGGTTATCACCGGACACTGTGCCATAGGATCCATGCTGGGGAAATGGCACATAGTAACCACAGATATATGTAGGAACTGCGGAGATGAGTATGAACTAGAAACCATACAACATTTCCTCTGCCACTGTCCCGCTCTACAAACAAAGCGCCAACGAGCATTGGGCTCCCGATTCTTTGATAGCACAACAGAGCTTTCAAAGGATACAGTATCGGACCTTCTAAAGTTCATTCCAAGCACAAAATGGATCCTTGATGGACCAAACGTGCGCTGACACTATAGGAGGGAAATTGAGAAAGGGTCTCACATATACGCACACAAAATGTTCAAAATTAAAAGGGATTCACAATGGGCCACAGATGGCCTCCGAGTGGAAATGGTACTCTTTGTACCACACACCCTTATAACCTAACCTAACTATGTACCAACTTTTCTAACACGATTGAAATCAGGACTGTTTACGATTTAGAAGAATTGTGTTTTGTAAAATATGTAATCTAATTACTCTGAAATAGTTCCAAACTTGATGTAAGTGTGTATTGGGGTCGCTGATTTCGAATTTGTTGTCGAAATTTCATATAATGGCGGATCCATATAGCTGCCGAAATTATGAGATTTCATCCAAATAGTATGAAATAGTATGTATAGGAGGTTTTTGGCGTCGCTCATTTTGTATTTGATGTTGAAATATCAAAATTCAAATTGGTGGCAGTGTTCCCAGATATTTTTCATACCTGTTCGCCTTTTCAACGTTTTGAAGTCCCCAAATGTTGTACCAATAAAATTATTTGGTATTTGATAAATACAAAACTTTTTCTATTTTAATTTAAAAAAAATGTATTTCTTAAACCAAAAAAAAGATATTGATACAACAAAAAAAATGCATTAATATTACAATTATTTTATAAGCTGTCAAAAAACCGTTTACCGTTTAAAACAAAACACAAAAAAAATGCAGTCTCGGAAAAATTCGATACATACATCTGTGGACATTTGACACAAACACTTCTCTCGAGATATGACAATTTTCAACTTTTCAATTTCAATTACTTGTAATTGTAATTGATTTGCTTCAATTACAATTTCTTTTAATTGTAGTTTTCATGGTCAATTACATTTGTATTTGAAAATGTAAACAAAAAATGTAATTGAGGGAAAAACTAGAGAGTGGACTATCTTCGGCAATACCGAAGCTGAAATACCCCCACACAGTAGGAAGAAGTACCTCGAACATAAAATTATGTGGTCTCAAGACCCCACTTTGAGCCACCTATAAATAGTTTTGGAGCCCGGACCATGTCCAAAATCCGTTTCTAAAAATTTCCATATTGATCCTAATATATGTGGTTTCGGAACCTCGGACCATGTCAAAAATACGTTTCTAAACATTTCCAATCGAATGCAGCAATAAAAAGACTTGAAAAATGTTTACCTTTTTTTTCGGTGTATGGGAGCCACGCCCAGTTTTTGTCCGATTTGGCTGATTCTCGAACTTGATCTCAGTATTCACGAGAAAAACATGTACCCAAAGTTTCAAGTCGATATCTCTAAAACTGCGACCGCTATCGTGCGGACGGACGGACGGACGGACAGACGGACGGACAGACAGACGGACATCGCTAAATCGACTCCGGCGGTAATGCTGATCAAGAATATATATACTTTTCCATACCGGACATGCCTCCATATGGGCGGTACAAACGTTGTGTCAAAGTGAGTATACCCTGCCACAGTGTGTGTGGGGGTTAAGGCATTCAATCCCGAAGTGTTTTTGGAAATCCCGGGATTTCGGGATTTGAAATTACAATCCCGGGATCCCAGGATTTCTTCGGGATTTTCGGGATTTTCCAATTAAATACAATAATTAATATAAAATTAAAGAAAAAATTGTTACAACAATATTTTAAGTTTAATTTCATTATAATTCGACAAAGAAATAATATTTATTAAATATAACATTAACAAAACAAATAATATTTAAAATAAGTCTAACAAAAAGTAATTCTTTTTACATTGATCGAACATATCATTTTTTTTGCCACCTGAATCTGAATATAATCAGCTCCATTTCATGCTACACACGAAAAAGTTACTTTCAGTAGTTTTAGTATTATAGCTGGAACGGATACACGAATTGTTGTTTAAAACATATATCTTTTTTGTAAAAAAAAAATTGTTTACAATTCAAAAAAATTTAATCAGATCGATAAAAATTGTTTGTTAACCGTTATTAACAAAAATTTTGGTAATTTTTGTGTGTGTGTAGCACTAAATCTGCAAAAGTGTTTTTTTTAATTTACCAATTAGATTGGATGTAAATGCGCGGCTGTATTTTTGTAGAAAACCGTCAAAAATATCTTAAACAATGCATAAAAAAAAGCCTTTTTTGAATCCCGGGATTCCGGACTGAAAATCCCGGGTTTCCGGGATTGAGAAAACGTCCGGGATCCCGGGATTCGGGATCCCGAGATTGAATGCCTTAGTGGGGGTATAAAAACGACACTCATGATAGGGCCCTATGACTACTATGAGACTGAGGGAAAAAATAGTGAAATCAAATGAAAACGTATTTAAATCAAATATAAACGTATTTGATAGTGCTCCTAAACTGTTTTTATTTAAATCAAATATGCGCGTATTTAAAATTGTATTAAATATGGAAATATTAAAATTAAATATTAGAAATATAAAATTTTTTTATTTATTAAAATTGCGAAAAAAATTTTTTTTGTTTTTTTATTTATTTGCACTTTTTTTAAGTTATTTATTTTTTGCTTTATTTAATTTTTTTATTTGTTAATTTCCTTAGAATCATTTGTAACCAACTTTTCCACAAATTCAGGAGTTTGGAGTGCGCTCTAATCGACTCGTCTATTTGAGGCATTATTCACATATATGTATATTGCTCAGCCAGTCTTATAAATTGAAGTTTTTAAATCCAAAAATAGAAATTTCAATTATAGATTGCTAAGCAAGCGTTGATTTTTTTCTTCTAAAAATGTAAACTGAAGTTTTCGAATCTAAAAATAGAAACTCACAAAAAAACTTTGTTTACTTTCTGCTTCATATATATTTCAGTTTAGACACAGAAAAATTATGGCTGTGATAAATCAATGTGAATTTCTTATTTCCAGTTTGCAGAGGTCGTAGGTTCAAGACTGGCTGGCGGCAATGAAGTTTTTTATTTATAGAAAACATTTATATACGCGCGTATTGAATTTCTATATGAGATACTGATTTCCAAATATTCAAATATTCAAATCACATTTAAATAAAAAATATTGAATTCTACTATGCGTTTGTTCGCTCAGTGTACGATTTTTTTCTTCTTATAAACTAGCTTTTAGGGATTCTAGCGAAATGCATTTCTCCGAATTTTTAAAAATTGGAGTTACACCACTTTTACTTTAACCACTTCAAATATTACCATAATTTCTAAATGTTTCAACAAAACAATGAAAAAAAAGAAACACAATATCGGCACAAAGCTGGAAAAACTTTCTAATGTAATTGAATTAAATTGCGAATAGTGAACTGCATTATAAAGTTTTCGCCATTCGCTAAAGCGGCCGTTTCGGCGACAATGATGACTACCTTCTCCTCAATGGGCTTCGCATAAAGAAGCACCGTCTAGCAGCATTTAATGTAGCAATGAGACAAAAGTTGCCACACACTGTGCTTTCAAATCGTTTTTCGGTGGCCAACACTTTTTTAAATTGCCTTCAGTTTTAAAAGTTTGAAAATCGATTCAGTACTTTTTGAAAAATTTAAGATTAGAGGTAACCTTTTCAGTTTGGAAAAAAATGTAATAGAAGTTGGTTTTCCACTTAAAAATAATGGAAACTTAACTTTAGTACTATATTTAGTTGACAGATAATACACTGAATTGACGATAATATACGCCAATGAATTTCTGCGTTTGCCAAATGAAGGGTTATGAGTCTATTGTAGCTATTATAGCAAATTGTCCATCTCTTCCTAAAAAATAGGCAAAATAAAACAATAATGGGGTTCATTTAAACTTGTACAACCCCCGTAAACTTGTAAACTCGTAAAACATGTAAACTTTAAATGAACGATGAAGTGTAAAAATCGTAAATTTCGACAAAATGGCTGCTGCGGTTAGGGTGGCATTTCAATATTCTATTTACATATTAAGAAAAATTGAAAAATACGCACGGAAAAAATCATAATGCCACATTTGACTGAAAAAGCAAAATTATTGAAGTACCTCGAAGATACAGCAGTTAATGATTTGCTAATGCTGTGGTTATTATACCCCCACACTCACTGTGGCAGGGTATACTAACTTTGTCACAACGTTTGTAACGCCCATAAGGAGGCGTGTCCGGTATGGAAAAGTATATATATTCTTGATCAGTATCACCTCCTGAGTCAATTTAGCGATGTCCGTCTGTCTGTCCGTCCGTCTGTCCGTCTGTCCGTCTGTCCGTCTGTCCGTCTGTCCGTCTGTCCGTCTGTCCGTCTGTCCGTCTGTCCGTCTGTCCGTCCGCACGATAGCGGTCGCAGTTTTGGAGATATCGACTTGAAACTTTTTTTACATGTTTTTCTCGTGAATACTGAGATCAAGTTCGAGAATCAGCCAAATCGGACAAAAACTGGGCGTGGCTCCCATACACCGAAAAAAAAGGTAAAAATTTTTTATTGTTGTATTCGATTGGAAATGTTTAGAAACGTATTTTTGACATGGTCCGAGGTTCCGCAGCCACATATATAAGGGTCTAAATGGGGTCTTGAGACCAATTTTTTTTTTTTTTGTGGATTTAATTGGAAATTTTTAATTTTGGACATGGTCCGGGCTCCAAAACCACCTATAATTGGCTCAAAATAGGGTCTTGAGACCACAATTTTTTATGTTCAAGGTACTTCTTCCTACTGTGTGGGGGTATTTCAGCTTCGGTATAGCCGAAGATAGTCCACTCTCTAGTTTTTTTTTTAAAAAGTGTTATTATTTTTTTTAAATGACGAATTTTTTTTTTTGGAAAATTTTCTACAAAATACTTTTTAACCATTTTTTTTACTTCGAGCAATAGTTCTTCCTATAATTGCAATTTTGTAAACTCTCCTCTGATTATCTCAAACAAAATCCAAATTATAAGAAGAATTGCTGTTTGGAGAGAAAAAATGGTTAAGATGTATTTTGTAGTTCATTTTATACTCTAAGCATTCAACCATTTTTCGGAATTAGTTTGCTGTCTTTGGAATGGTTCGTCAAATGCAAAGCTGGACATAGTTAATCGAAAATTTAACTTCGTTAATCTGGAAATAGTTAATCAAAAATTTAACTTCGTTAAATTAAAAAGTTAATTGCGTTGAAAAGTTAACTTCGTTAAAAGTTAAATTAAATAGTTAAATTCTCAATAGAAAAATTTTTTTTTCCAAAGAACGCATAAAAAACATTTTTACTATATACAATAGAATGCCTGCACTCACAGACCGATTTCGATCGATTTCAGAGGGCTGCAAATATGCAAATTTAACTTAAAAAATGGAAACTTTGTAAAAATTTTACAAAACGAATTTGCTGACGCGCTTTTTTTTTATTGTCACTACGCACCCAGAGTTCCAAGTTGATTGGAAAATGTAGGCGGCGGCTAAACAGTCGGCGTGCGAACAAATCGATGTCAATATCGGTTGAGCCGACACAATCGACTCAATATTTCGACGCCGACCAAGCCGATACATTTGATGGCGGGCTAGGCACGCCGCACAGTGATTTGTCCCATAGACAAAATTCAGAAAGTTTGATGTCCTCAATTATATAAAATATGGTATTTTTGGAAAGGTAATACATTGACTAAAAAGAATATGAACTTTTTTATTTGATTTTTTGACGTCCGTGGACGTCCGCTGGAACAAAAAAATGTATTTTTGATAATTTGGCGAAAAAAATTGCCCAAAAGGCATTTTTGGCAAGAATGATACAAACTTGACTTTTTTATAAATGTTATTATTGTATTAAAATATAAAAGTTGTCATTAAACTTCGATGTAAAAATTTGTGAGTACCATGAAAAAAAAAGTTTTTCAAGTAAAAAACAAAAAAAAACCCACAAAAATAATGGATTTTAAAAAAAAAGTGCGTAAAAGTTAGTGAAAATTTTTTTTTTTTTAAAGTTTAATGTGTCTTTCAGAAAAAAAAAGAAATTTACCATTTTTTACCAACTTTTTGAAATTTTGTTAATGCCTTTTCAAAAAGTTCATAATGTAAATAAAATGGTAAAATGTGAAAATACTATAGTGCGTTCCTTTTATTTTTATACCCCCACACTCACTGTGGCAGGGTATACTCACTTTGTCACAACGTTTGTAACGCCCATAAGGAGGCATGTCCGGTATGGAAAAGTATATATATTCTTGATCAGCATCACCGCCGGAGTCAATTTAGCGATGTCCGTCTGTCTGTCCGTCTGTCCGTCTATCCGTCTGCACGATAGCGGTCGCAGTTTTGGAGATATCGACTTGAAACTTTGGGTACATGTTTTTCTCTTGAATACTGAGATCAAGTTCGAGAATCAGCCAAATCGGATAAAAACTGGGCGTGGCTCCCATACACCGAAAAAAAAGGTAAACATTTTTCAAGTCTTTTTTATTGTAGTATTCGATTGGAAATGTTTAGAAACGTATTTTTGACATGGTCCGAGGTTCCGAAGCCACATATATAAGGGTCTAAATGGGGTCTTGAGACCAATTTTTTTTTTTTTGTGGATTTGATTGGAAATGTTTAGAAATGGATTTTGGACATGGTCCGGGCTTCAAAACCACCTATAATTGGCTCAAAATAGGGTCTTGAGAAAACATTTTATGTTCGAGGTACTTCTTCCTACTGTGTGGGGGTATTTCAGCTTCGGTATAACCGAAGATAGTCCACTCTCTAGTTTTTTACAAACTTACATCAGCCATTTTTACAATTGTTTGTTTATTTCAAGTGACAGCTGACAGGGTGGTAACAAATTTTTGGAAAATGTTTAGAAACGTAGCAACGTACATTTAGAAACGTACTTTTAGAAACGTACTTTTAGAAACGTACCTTTAGACCAAACTATTTATTAAATTTCGAACATTATTTATAGATTTTGTCAGTTTTTACACATTTTTAATAATTACAACCGCATTTAGCGTAGAATAATATATTTGAAACAGTTTTAGTAACTCATTTAACAACATTAATGTCGATTATAAAAAAATTCCGCTCTTTAAAAATGACAAATTATTTCCAATTTCGTGGATTTGATCTTTTGTCTCATAAAAGAGATACAAAATGTTCTTCAGTATTCTCTTCCTACAACAAATTGTTAAAAATTCCACAACGTAAATAATATTTCTTTTTAAAACTCACGATTACCTTTATTCTATTTTATTTTCTCTAAAAATCTGAATCGACATCAAAAATAAAATTTTTTCTGAATGTAAGTTAACTGCTTTTAGTATGTAATGGTTTGTGCAAAAGGCAACCCATATTCACCGCGTAGATCTACGAGGTAGTTTACGCTTCAAAATAGGCTAGGAAAGGTTGTAAACTTTTTCCAATACAAATTCTAACGGAAAGTTTACAGGCTTGTTGACTTACAACCCTTCAAATGTTTCTATTACATCGTCTTTTTTTCAAATCGATTTTGAAATATATACTTACATTTTTTGCAAAAATTTCGTGTTTTTAATTTATTTAAAAAAGTTTTATTGACCAGTAAACCACGCCCAAAATGATCAGTATTTTTACTTTATTTGTTGGCTACCTTACACAAATGAATGTTTTAATGAAATATTTTATGAATCAATTTAAAACATATCGATCTTCATCGAAGAAAAAAAGAAAATGTTTGTACATATTGATTAAAATAATCTCTATGGCCCCGAAATTGTGCAAAAAAACTTCCATTACCCCCATCTACATTAGCGAAATTCTCGCATACTATACATCGCATACGATAAATCGTAAGTGTAGACCACTTATAGCAATCCTTTTGTGATATAAAGATAAAAGGTGTCAGATTGACCTGGCGTCAAATATTTTTGCGTGTGACACGCATCAAAAAATTAAAACAGCGTAAAACAGAGTAAAAGTTCAAATAAATAGGGGTCAAAGGACGCCTGTGTCCTGAATTAGTTTGCAGCCTTTGTAATGGCTGGTCACATGTTTATTTTTGCGAATTTTGATAAAAGAAACTTAGATTAAAAGTAGGAAATCAATAAATAAAAACACAAAAGTTGAAATAAAAATTCATTTGCAACACTGGTTTTTTTGCTTCCTACATGGCATCACTGTTAGTTGTCACGGTTCACAAACGAATTCAGTTGCTACACGCGAGTGTGGATTCGGTTGTGGTAGCTTTTTTTATTTGAAATGTTCTTTCAGCTGAAAAAAAGTGGCTGCTTCAATCTACTATTCTGTTGTTATATTCGAATTGAACATTTTAGCGTTTCTTCTGATATTACAAGCGAATTTGGGTCTCTCTCAAGCGAAAACTAGAGCTGCAGACGAATATTTGTTACCACAACCTCGCGTTAAGCGATTATTTTTTTGTGTGTACTTTTGATATATTTTCTACTAAATGGAATTACAATATTTTAAATCGATGACAACAAAATCTTGTGTTTTAGCCAATGGATACAATTTTGAGCCACCATGCGCCGCAGATATAAATCCATTTTATCTTACGATGATTTGGTTTAATGCTAATGTCGGAGTTAAACAACTTCGTTTGGGTGTGATTTTTTTTAGTTTTTCGGAGTTTTTCCTTCATATAATTTTTAAGGAATATAAATAATTTGAATCAAATTTTGGGATTTATTTGGCGGAAAAGATTTCTGCGTCCGAAAGTGTATACTGGTTGCATTGAAACTGTTTTATTGACAGCTAAAAAAAAATTTTAAGGATTTTGATGTGGAAGTAACATTGGGCGCATTCAGCGGAGACAACAGTTGAGTGATTATTCACTGAATGACACTAATTTGGTAGCGCTACTATGTCATTTTCTGGTAGCGCTACCAAATTTAGGTAGCAACCTTTTTATATGCTACTTTCGAACAACTATTGTGAGCTACGTCAAGTGAAATTTAAAATAACATTTCAGTCAGCAAAAAACTAAATAAACAATTGGGCAAGGAATCGTCTCTTTGAAATATTGCTCGTTTCGAGGTTTTATCTTCACGTTCCGTACTCATCTGGCCAGGTAACTGCTGGGAAGGGCCCGCTATACCACCCAGTATGACCATACCTAGCCCATCGTTCATAAATAAATCATATACAGAAATTTCCATTACCAAAAAAAAAATGTATGGAAAAAAATATTTCTTTAAATTTTGAGTTGTTGTTTTGAAGTTTGAAGTAGCACCGCATTCAGAAAAATTAAGCGCTGAGAGAGATAGCGCTACGACAACTGTCTCCGCTGAATGCGCCCATTGTAAACTTTTTAATGCTTTTGACTGAACATTCACGGAGAGAACTGTTTGCAGGTATTGTGTGATATAGTCATAATACTGATCCATTAATAAAAAAATCATAACTGAATTGATTTTAGTCATAACTGCAAAGGCCTAATATAAAATCAAAATCAGTATTCATGACTAAAAACTTTAAATTAGGTTTTTTCATTCATTTTTTCCGTGTTGTTTGAACAAAATTATGATAAAAATTAAAAAAAAAATTTATATTAATCATCAAGTACCCGCGAGTTAGGGTTGCCAGATTTTATAAAGGGAAAAATACACTGAGTAAAAAAAACAGTACAATTCGAAAAAAATCAGTACACTTTTTTTTATTAAGTTTAGTACATATCAATAAATAAAAAAGAATAAAAAATCAGTTTTTTTAAATATAACCCTTTAACCCACTAAAAACGAGAAAATAAATTTCCTTAAAATAAATTTCCACAATTTCTATTTAAAATTAAGGGTTTTTGCCTGGTTTGTTCCTAATGTCAGATTTTGAAGTGGCATCATCATTGTAGCTCGAAGGAATCGGAATTTATGCCATGTTTAAGAAAAAGGTGTTTGTCAAATCTAAAAATAGAAATTTCCATTATATATTGCTCAGCAAGTGTTGATTTTTTTCTTCTAAAAATATAAACTGAAATTTTCGAATCCAAAAATAAAAACTCACAAAAAAACGTTGTTTAGACACAGAAAAATTATGCCTGTGATGGCTCAGTGTGAATTTCTTTTTTCCTTTTAATGAATAATTGAAAGATTTATTTTGAAAAAAAAAAACTATGATGTAGTGGATTTTAATTTTGTTTGCATTTTATAGTTTTTTTTATTCAACCCCCTTCCCCCCGAAATTTTTTCCTTGTTACGCCTGGTATATATAATTCCTGTTGTAATCCATTTCTAGTGATTCCTTCTCGTCCTATCTAATATCTCATGTAGTATTTCCGCGTCAGTGATTATGATCTCAATAAATTCGCGCAACAGGCACCACTCAAAAGCTTCGCAACCACAATAAAAAGAACTATTTGAAAAACTCTCGAAAGAAGTCACAGTTGAAGTCAAACTGGCCAACAACAACCAGAACTAACCAGAGACACATGCAGGCGGCAGGCCAGGCAGACAAACGATGAGGCTTACGAGCACTTAACGGCAAAACACGAACACTGCTACCACTCACACTCAACTGTCGCACACACACACAATGTCTCCATTCGTTGCCTTATCGTGGCACATAAAAGGACTCCCATAGACTTAAGAATGCTGGAGTTGGTATTTTGCTGCGGCTGTTGTCGCTGGGAAGGGTATAAATGGCTTTAATACCGCATTGAAATGACACGACCTTACAATCCCTGTTGCTTCTGAGGTTTACTGAAGCAAATGGGAATTTTTGCCAAAGCGAAGATAACAAAAGGACAAAAGTGCATTTGGAGACACTCGTAATGTGCATGAAATGTGAGGATGCTTACAGAATGCAGGAGTGGAGCCGTTGAGGAAAGACGGAAAGTGTGGGAATAAGTAAAATACTTAGGATATTGCATGTGAAGGCATGAGTGGGCTTAAGCACCTTTGTGGTCGGCCAAACGGAGGGATGTATATAATTTGATTGGGGAAATTGACAAGTGGGACTTTAAAGAGACTTGAAGAATAGTTTAAGAATTTTAATAATAAGATGTTTAATTTCATGAAGAAATATCAGTTTTGGCGTCAAGTTCAAAATACAAGTTCGCTACGATTCCGCACCGGGTCGTAAAATTGGTATTGTACGATGCCAGTTGGTTTCGGTTTCGCTCCCACTTGGCAAACGGTTTCGGTTATCGCTTTCGCTCCTTGATTTTGAAAAGGTTTCGGTAGTAGGTTGCTATACAACAACAAGTAAAAATTCAGTTTACTGCATTTTACCATTCGCTGCTTCAGTGAGTTGGCGTGTGATGCAAAGGAGAAACAATTCTCTTGTGCGTCATACCAATACTTACTTATAAATAAATAAAATGCATAAAGCGTGCTGACGAGGATCCGTGGCTGCATCCGAAACAGCTGTACACTCTGCCAGACTGAGTTTTTGCTTAGTTGTTGTACTCCCTTTCCAAAAGGTGGCCGAATATTAAGAAACTTTATATCAATTCAATATAAATCAAGGGAGCTGAATCTAACTACATTTACGGAACTTACTTATCTAATCACATTTTTAAACAAATTTTTACCTAAGTTTTTGGTTTTTTAAAGAACACCTTAATACTTATTGTTAAAAATTAAAACGATATTTACAAAAGCTAGTAAGAGCTGCATTAGCTTCACTCTGACCGAAGCTAAAATACCCTGCTCATGCCAGTACGACCGTTCTTAGAAAAATTTTCGGTATTTTATTGAAAGTTTTTATATATTTTATCGATATTTTATTTATAATTTTTCGATATTTTATAGATGATTTTTCGATATTTCATCAATGTTATTCCATATTTTTCTATATTTTGTCGACAAATTTTCGATATTAAATTGATAATTTTTCGAAAATTATCGATAATTTTTCATTCCCGATCCATTTTATAGTATTGGTCCAATTCCATTTTGTTCCGCTTCAATTCCGTTTCGTTTCAGTTCCGCTCCCATTACGTTCCCGACAACTTTTTCCAATCAAATAAAAAAATGGCGTCCAAGTCGGTTCAGTATTTCTCAAGATAAACGAATGCAAAATTTGTCCACCATTTTGAATGGGAGGTAGGCGTGGTTCTTATCCGATGTTGCCCATTTTCAATGCCGTCTAATCATTCGCCAAAATGAGAGGAATGCCACGTCGATAGCTCAAAAGCTACCGTAGTTATCTTGCGAAATGACCGACAAACGGACAGGACATAACCGACTCAGGAGGTAATGCTGATCAAGAATATATATAGTTTTCCATACCGGCCATGCCTCCTTATCGGTGTTACAAACGGTGTGACAAAAATAATATACCCTAGTGTGCAGGATATAATTACACTGTGCAACACCAAATTCTGATTGCCGATCTGATAACAGAGTTATTTGAGGTCAAAGTTAAAAGGAGGTTATTTCACTTTTTTAAAACAACTTTTTAACGGTTAGTGGTATCGTGTTAGTATCTTTAACAAAAATATTTTATTTACCCTTGATACTATACTGCTGAACATATTAAACAATTATATTTATTTAAAAATTTTTTTCGAGCTTTTCATAATTTAAATATTAATTTTGGTTAGGGCTATTTTGTGTCGGTTTTTTCAGACTCAGGTGGGCTTGGCTGAGCTGAGTGTCTTTCGGCGTTGGTTTCTTTGGGTCAGAGGCTGGAGGCTGTGCGGGCGAATGTGGATGCATTCGTGCCGCCGCCCAGCAGCCGGTCCAAGGACTTACTGGAGCCAGACTTGGCATGCGTTTCGGGCGAGTCGGAAGTGGTTGCAGTCAGGGACCCGCTGCGCGATCTTAGATCGGAGCGGAGAATTAAGGCACCTCAACGGGCTAGGCGTCCGTTCAGGTGCTTTAACTGGAAGAAGTTTGGGCATGTTTCGTTAAACTGCCGAAAGGCGGTTATTTGCTACTGCTGCGAGCGACCTGGCTTTATGAAGCGGGATTGCCCCCAATGCTCTCAGAGAGCAGGTCAACTACAGGATCACTCGTACAGGGAGACGGTCCCGAGAGCGGCTCCGAGGGCCCGCGATGAGTCGGGAAATAGGGAGCGAGCTCTTGTGGAAACAGGGCAATTTGTTCGCGAGGTTTAGGTAGGTGGCCTGCTGGCAGCTGGTTGATAGCTGAGATAGGCATCAGAGGCAACGTCCGTCCGAAGTGTGTCTGTGTTTTACGTTGTTAGGCAGAGAATTAGATAATAGGCCATATTTAGATGTTAACATTTTTGGAGTGCGTATGTTACGACTTTTAGATTCTGGGGCCACCAGAACGATTCTTGGTAGACCGGTCTGGGACACGTTGAAGTCCTGGGGTTTGAGTTTGGTGGCGTCTGCGGTCAGCGAGGTTGTGCTTGGTAATGGTGAACAAGTTCCGGTTCAGGGAGTAGTTTCGGTTCCTTTCGAGGTAGAGGGCAAGTCAGTCCTCGTTGAATGCCTCGTAATACCGCATTTGCCCCAATCATTGATTCTTGGAGTAGACTTTTGGTCTAAGGCCGGTGTAGTGCCAGATTTGGCCAAGAATCAATGGAGGTTTTCCGACCAAGTCGAGGTCTCGTCAGTAGCGGCGGTAGTTGATAGGTCATCGTTGTCAACTGGGGAAAAATCGGTTCTTGAGGAGTTAGTCGTTGAAGTTAGCCTTAGGGACTTGGTTGTACACATTTGGTCAAACATCGGATTCGTATAAAGTCAAATGTGGAGCCAGTTAAGCAGCGATACTATCCGGTATCGCCCGCTATTCATAGGCGCATAGATGAGGAAGTCGAGGAAATGTCAGAAAAGGGTGTGATTGAGATTTCTCACAGCCCTTGGGCATCACCGGTTGTGATGATTAGGAAAAAGGATTGAAGTAATAGGTTTTGTTTAGTATAAAATTCAGATTTTTGTTAAGCTTTTCATAATTTATGTATTAATTGTGGGTTTTAGCTCATTTTCCAAAAAATTTATTTTGGAAAAGTGAGTACAACAACTAAGAAAAAACTCAGTCTGGAAGAGTGTACGGCTGTTTCGGATCCAGCCACGGATCCTCGTCAGCACTCTTTATGCATTTTATTTTATTTAAGCGACGCTATAAGTAAGTATTATGAAAAGTAATTTTGTTTTTATATTTTCTGGCAAGAGAATTTTTGTGTGTGTATCAGAGCACACACAATGTAAAAATTCATTTGCCGTGCAACTTGTTTGCTGGGACTTTGAAGAAATTCTTCAACCAGGCATTCGCAGTAGGTTGCTTTAAGAAGCAATTGTCTTGCCCGTCATACTAATGCTTACTTATAGCGTAGCTTGGATTTAAAATGCATAAAGAGTGCTGACGAGGATCCGTGGTGGGATCCGAACGGCTGTACACTCTACCAGACTGAGTTATTGCTTGGTTGTTGTGTTCCACTTTTCCAAAATGAATTTTTTGGAAAATGAGCTAAAACCCATAATTAATATATTAAACCATTACAGTAAAATTTGCATTTGGGATATTTTGGGTGCCCTAAAAAAATTAAATTAGGGGGTTAGGCTAGTGTCCGACCGATTATTTGGCTTCGTCTTCGGCTTCGGCCACATTCGGCCTAAAATTCCACATTTGGTCCATAATGTACTGCCGAATGTCAAAAATATGTAAAAAGTAAAAATACTAACACGATATAGCTTACCGTTGAAAAGTATTTTCCCAAAAGATTGCAGTACCCTTGTTGTGACCTTTGACCTCGAATAACTCGCTTTTTCGAGCTGGTCCAGAATAACCCTTGGAGGGAGTCATTATATAGGTACCAAGGCCTTTAAGAATATGTTATCAGATCGCCAATCAGAATTAATCCACATTTTGTCACATGGTGTTATTAGGAACAGTTTATTTGTTGATTCTTTTTCATTCTAAAGTAAAGAAAGTGTTGCGAAGAGTGTAGTCCTAAGACTAATTTTTTGTTACTAGTATGAAACATTTTTTAATAAATGGGTTTTAGACTGGTCTAATTGAAATATTAGTTTAGACTAATTGTGTAAATTGTGGTTCAATTATAATTTAAAATTGGATCAGTTTTAATTAATTGGCAATGTGACTATTTTAAAATAGGTCAAAATTTTGAATTATTAGGGTAAATTTTGTATTTTGTTTGCCCTATCCCATATCCACTCTTTGTAATACTTTTCTTCATGAACTTGATATAGTGAATAGACACTAATATGAAAAGAGCAGTTATGCAATTAACCATGTGGAATAAGTTTAATTTTAAGGTGGATCATGCAATACTTGTCAGTTTTAAGTTTTTTGATTTTCTGATTTTGAGTGTTTGGAATAATTATTTTTCGGAGACAATATTTTATGTGCGTATGTCTCTAAATAACATAGCTGAAAGCGTTCTATTATGCACAGTTTGGCAATTTGAAAGGTAAAGCAAGGTAAAGTCGTGGGAGCACATTCAATTCAGTGCACTAAGAGACAATTTAGCTGCTCAAATGACACGCAGTGCTAATTGTAACCAGTTTTTTGTATGGGTATGGGTTAGTTTTTGGACCAGTTTCAATTACAATTACTGGAAATATTAAGAGATTTATTGAATACTAGTAATATGCCCGCTACTTCGCGCGTATTACTCAATATATGTGTGAAATTTCCGCTCTCAAAGTGCACTGATTGCTTCAGGAGAGCTCACTGCCACGATTCCTTTTGGAAATCTGGCTCAAAATGGTCTCACAGAATATCTCTGTGCAATTTCAGCTCTCAAAGTCCACTGGCTGCGTCAGGAGAGCTTACTTTCCACAATCCACACGCCCACTTTTCGAATTTCCACGCCCCGTTTTGGAAAAATCCAAAATCTCGCTCTGGAATCTCTAGCCATGGTCTCACACAATATATATGCTCAATTGCAGCTTCGTGCAAAATCAAAAATTCGGCTCGAGAATCTCAAGCCGTGGGTGCATAGGACATATGTGTGAAATTTAAACTCTCTAGATCCACCGGTGTCCTCTGGAAGGTGACGACAGACATCCGGTTTTTCTGTATAAAAATTACCTTGATTAGAGTGAGCATTGATTTTCCGGATTTCCCGCGATTTCCCGGGATTTTTCGGGATTTTTTGGGATTTGTTACTTTTACAACAAAATACATGTTAAAAAAATAAAAAAATGTTTTTTATATACTTTATGGGAAAACATATAGTTTCAGCTTAAATAAATAAACATAAACATTAATTTCAATTTGTTAAAGGTACAAATACTGAATTTATTCATTTCCATTATATGAGTTTCCGTTTCTTTACGAAAGAAACAATTCAATTCATAATATGCTTAACCCATTCACGACGAGTGTTACCATATGGTAACGCTGATAGCGTTCCACGGTATATTCAATTAAAAAAATATTTGAACAAATATCACTAATCTGTTTTTTGATTTTAATAAAGCATGCTTAGATCTTTCTTTTGATATATAACTCTAAGCAATCGCACCTCAGTAGCGACCGTGGCGGATGATTAAAAAGTAGTATTTTTAAAAAGTGGGAAAAAATAGCGAATTAGCTCGACCTTTCCGCTAAGAATATTTTCCAGTGTTACAAAAAGTTATATATTACGGATGTTTGCTTTCTAACATTTGAGGAGAATATCAAAGTATAAAAAAACGTATTTGATACAATTTTTTATTACTTCGGTGTTACTTTTTTATCATTTTACATTTTGCTGTTACCATATGGGCACGCTCGTCACAACCCTAGTAAATTTAAATTTGTTTTTTTTTTTTGGTTTTTCATATAAAATTCTATTGTTTTATCTACAAATTGGTTTTAAAGTAAGATTGTGTACTTGTTATACTTATGAAAAATTTTTTTTATTTATTTTTTTTATTGAAGTATATAATAAATTATATAAACCAAAGAATTTTAAGAGCATTAGCGACGAAGGCCTTCAGCTGGATATTATTTAGAGATTATATTACAGATGAGATAAGTATAAAATTCGATGTAAGTAGTAATTAAATTAAATATGAATATTATTTTTGGGATAGAATTTTGTTAGATTTCAAAATTCAGATTGAGCTTAGATGTAAATTTGATAAACTATTTAATATTTTCTAAATTGACGTTTTTTAACATTTCGGTTATATTTGGATTTTTCAGTTTTTCGCGGATATGACGAGTAGCGGGGCAGTGCTCGATAAGGTGTTGTATTGTTAGGATGTCGGTGTAGCAATAGTGGCAGCTGGGTGGATTGGAGTCTTGAAAAAAGTGCTTGTGTGTGATTCTGGTGTGCCCCAGGCGAAAGCGGGTGTAGATGATGCTGTGCCTTCTGGAGATTGTCACAGGGAAGCGAGTAGGAATTAGGATTGCTTAGAGTTATATATCAAAAGAAAGATCTAAGCATGCTTTATTAAAATCAAAAAACAGATTAGTGATATTTGTTCAAATATTTTTTTAATTGAATATACCGTGGAACGCTATCAGCGTTACCATATGGTAACACTCGTCGTGAATGGGTTAAGCATATTATGAATTGAATTGTTTCTTTCGTAAAGAAACGGGAACTCATATAATGGAAATTAATAAATTCATTATTTGTACCTTTAACAAATTGAAATTAATGTTTGTGTTTATTTATTTAAGCTGAAACTATATGTTTTCCCATAAAGTATATAAAAAACATTTTTTTAATTTTATTAACATGTATTTTGTTGTAAAAGTAACAAATCCCAAAAAATCCCGAAAAATCCCGGGAAATCGCGGGAAATCCGGAAAATCGCGGGAAATCCGGAAAATCCCGGGATTCGCAATGGTATTAAAGTCAATTGCCTTTAGTTCCGTTGCCCTTATGTCATCCTGCCGAGAAAAATTCAATATAGTCTATTGACTGTTTAAAAACAGATTGAAGACCATGCTGAAAGCAGTTTCGTGGAAAAAGATGTAAATATGATGAAGATGAGCCCACAGTAGTCATTTTCAACTCCAAAAAGAGTAAAAGAATTCCTAAAAGCGTCCATTGGCATTTGTCTTGTTATCTATTGAAGCTAAAACTTTGTCAGCATCAAACTGTAACGATATAATTAACCACTTTGCACCATTAAATGCTAGGAAGAAGGTGTTTAAGGTGTTTAATAAGTTTAAGATAATTATACTTACTTAAAAATTATTTTTAATTTTTGGAGGAGGGCGCTCAATTTGAGAGTGCTTACAGCGCTAAGATACCTAAATCTGGCTCTGGTTGTGACAGTTTTCACTGTCAATTTAACTGTCGGATGGTTTTTAACAGTTTTCTTAAAATTTTTGTCCCGAAAGTCCCGGGATTGTAAGGACTAAAATCCTGGGATGCCGAAAATCCTAAAAATTACAGAAGTTGGTTAAATTTCCCTCAACTTTGATCACAACTTTTATGACAATTGATACTAAAAGAGCTTTTTCAAATAGTTCAGAATACCAAATTGTATCAAATTGAGACAAAAGTCACTAGTGAGACTGTGGTGGCTATTGCGACTACGCTAGAATAGAGTTCTTAATCTTACAAAAAATGTATACAAATGCTTAAATTCTTTTCCAAAAATATTTCATGAAAAATTCATATAAACATAAAAATTGCATATGATTAGTATATGTATGCATTTAGAACACAATAAATGCAAGGCAGTAGTAGTTAAACGTGCTAACGCGCTTCGTCAGCAACCCAAGTATCCCAGTTTCAAATCTCGGCACGGCCAAACGTAAGTAAGTAAAGAAAAATTTATATGAACTATTTTTTCTTTAATATAATAAAAGAATCAGCTAATATAATAACATTGAAATATTAATAATATAATTAAAAACAACTAAAAAATAGATGTGTAAATTTCATTGAAAATTGACTAAAAATTGGTAACATGATTGTAACCATCATGGAAATTTTTGGCTGCAATCATTACATGTTTATTTTGCAAACATGTAAATGGTTAGCTGCAATCATGTACATGTTTAGTATGCAATCATGGCATGGTTGGTGCAATCCTAATATGCCAATCCTAATATGGTCCCCTTAAAATATGATTGGGTCAGCCATGTTTTTTCTCTGCGTTAATAAATTGGCGATTAGGGGTTGGATTGTTTTTAATTTTTAAAGGCACTTTTTATTGAAAAAATTTAAGTGAATTGCGTTTTTTATAATCCTTATATTAACTTGCTTTGGGTGGACTATATATAAATATATATATATATATATATATATATATTTATATATCAAGGTGTAAAGGTTGATGGAACCCCTGGTCGTTTAAACCAAACAAGTTTTTTATATATTTTATACCTAGATAGCTATGTGACGCTGAAGAAGTTGGGGAGATTAATTAATCTTTAGGTATTGTGAATTTTTTTTAGTAATTTATAAAAATAATGAAAAAATTAAATTTTATAATTTTTGTGTAAATCAATATAAATTGATTAATTTTTTTTTATTTATTTTATATTTTTTATATTTAATATATTAGATATATATATATATATCCTCAAATCTGCGGCGAGCTTTTTCATACACTTCCACATGAGCTAGAAAGCTGAAATTTGGAACACTGATAGAACCCCGGTGACAATGCATTCTATTAAATTTTGGGGTCCATCAGAGGCGTAGGGGCAGTGGGGGGACTTAAACCCCTTTTTTTTAAACATGCCATAACTTCCAATTCCTTCAAGCTACAAAGATAAAATTTTGTAGGTGGGTTGTTATTGGCAAAAGTTAATGTTCTAGCTTTCGTATTTTTTAAGCTATAGGGCTGAACTTTTTTACTTAGGTTCGCATTGGGGAAAAAGAGTAAAAAAAGGGGGGAAAAGGGGGGAGAAAAAAATTTGTTTTTTAAAAAAAAGAGGAAAATACGTTTTGGCAATCCCGGGATTTTGGGTTTGAATAATTGCAATCCCGGGAATAATCCCAGGATTCCCGGGATTGCAATTATTCAAACCCAAAATCCCGGGATTGCCAAAACGTCCCAAAACGTAGCAGTCGCCACGTACAAGTACATTTAAAAGATTCAATTTCAATCTGTCATTTTTAGGGTTAATAAAAATTAAAACATAATTTTTCGGTTTTTTCTTGAATTTTTCTAGTTCTAAAACCCATTTTTATAATTTTTTTGTTCTACGTGGGGACCTATTTGTCCAAACTTTGGGGCTTTACAGGCACCCCAAAAAATCAATTTTTTTTTGTGAAAATTTCCCAAAAAAAAATTTCCTCTTCCATAAAGGAATAAATTGCGGGGGTGCACTTGTTCAATTTCGAAAAATAAGAAGCACTGTATTTTATATGTATATACTTTGTATATATAAACAAGCCAAAGCAAGTTAATATAAGCGTTATAAAAAAGGACTAAAACTGGCCGGGGATCCAATAAAACGACGAAAAGGTCAACATTTAACAATAATTTTAATTTGGTCAAATATTACTGGATTTCGAATTGCTTACCAGCATTGGACGCAGATTAAATAGGCTTATGAGTTTTCGATAGAGAAAGTATATGTAAAATCTAATAAAATAATGACATAAGCTATTGCCAAATGCTAAGAAATGTAAAAAAATTGTATTTTGAAATGAATTTGATACTAGTTATAAGACCTTTTCTTCTTAGCAATCTGTGTATAGGTTTTTGAAAAGGACTATCTTTTATCTTTACATGTACTATGTAAACTAAAATTTTATGAAACATTACCAAAGTTATAAGAAAAATAGTATGGGACCTATGAGAATCGGTTTTTTGGTCAAAAGTCCAGATTTACAAAACACACATTACTACCCTAACCTAATTAGAAACACCATCACAGAACAGTTTCCAAAAATTAAATTGCTTTGGATACCCGGTCACGCCAAAATACCAGGCAACCAATTCGCTGACCAGTGCGCTAAATCCGCAAACTATTGTCCACTTATTACTACACCAAATATAAACATCCGCGACATCACCTAATATCTTAAAACTATATTAACAAATAAAAAACTAAAACTGTTTCGATTGGTACAAAAATATAAACATAAATATAAATATCTGAAAACACAGATCTTATCACTATCCTATCTAACCCAAGCAAGGATAATATAAACAAAATGATACGTTTCCTGAAATCGACGAATATCTATCATCAAATATGATAGTAGCAGTTTTGTTGCTGTCAATTTAATTGTAGCTTATAACGTAATTTATAATGCAAATTTATGGTATTTTAGTATAATAAAAATTAGTTATATAAACAAAAAACTGTAAAAAATTAAAAAAAAAAAAAAAGCTGAAGGGTTTGTTGCTAATGTTTTCTTTGCTTAGCTTATTTTTAACTATACATTAAGTTATGTAAATAAAATAAAAATTTTTTGCAAAATAACTAAAAATTTTGTTTAAATTGTAAAAATATTATTTCTATTTGTAAAAATTTTGTTATACTAACAAAATATTGAATTGTCATATTGATAAAACTTTATCAAGTTGATAAAAATTTTAACCAAAAATTTTATTAAATCACCTAGTTTTTTGTCAATATTACTAAGATTTTTTTGGTGTGAAGTGTTCGTCTTTTTGAATTTACAAAGTTTTACAATGTTTTGGAATCGTATTTAGGATTTCAAATCGTGCAAATATTTATCATATCATTTTTTATTAAGTAAGAATGTTGGGTAATTTGGCACGTCGGGTAATTTGGCACTGTGCGACACAATTGTTTGAACAAAATATTTATAAAGTTTGAATTCAGCTATTGCGTTATTTAGATAAAATAGTTTTTTAAGATATCGGGAATATCTTTAATAACATTAGGTAGATTTTTGAAATTACTTTGCAATTATATGAATGACTCCAACGAAAACCACAACAAAATATATATTTTTTTTAAATCAATAAATTGACCCACTGTCGAGTAATTTGATACTTTTTTGTCGGCTAAATTGGCACTAGATTTTTCACAGTTTTTGTTGAATAATTTTTTTTTTTATTGCCATTTTAAAGTATTTTATGCATTATAAATATATAGAGCGTTGGTTTTGAAGGAATTTGCGAAATCTAATTGCTAAAACCAATCAACAATGTTAAAGTTAATGTAAAGATTTTTTTTTTTTTAACAGATTTGGTTTTTTATGTTTAATATTATCAATTTACTAGTAAATTTGCCCGTGCCATGCATGGGAAAAAAACACAATAATATGAAAAATAAAATGTTTAGAATAGAAAGAATTTTTTGATGATGTAACTTTGGCCTAATGTGGGAAGCAAAACTGTTACATTAAAAAGTAAAAAAAATGGGAAAAAAATAATATGCAAATGATTTAATTGTATGGACGGTGCCACGCCCATGCAAGCTTCGTTTTTATTCATTTTTGGATAAAATATGTGTGTGGAATTTCAAATGGCAGTTGCGCGCGCAACTTTCAAAAAAAAAATCCTTAAATGGAGGAATAAACATATCATGGACAAAATTTACTTGGTTTTAATACGTCTTTTTTTCAGTGGTGAAAGTACTTTTATTTTTAAAAAACTAAAAAAAAATGTCAATGGTATAACCTACTGGTTTGTTTGATTTATTTATTCCACAGTGCAAAAGTAGTCCAACGCATTTTCAACACAAAATTCTTACGGGCCAATTTCTGATGGCGATCTGATGGCGATCTGATAACAGATTCTGATAGGTTTTGGTCTACATAATAACACCCCCAAAGGGTTTTTCTGAATTATCTCGAATAAGCGTGTTATTCGTTTAGGCTTGCCACATAACCGGAGACTTTCAAAGTAAAATAATTAAATAAATAATTTTTTTTCTAGGCTTGGCTTTTTCAATTAGAATTGTCTCCATTAAAAAAAAGTTACAAACAATAAAAAAAATAATAGTAAAGAAATTTATACTTCACTTTTTTACAGTGCACTATGGTTCCTGCGGCCGAGTTTTCTGGCCAAAATTCAAATATTTATGATATTGGAACAAAACTTGGTATCCGGGGGTTTTTGGGGTCGGTGATCTCAAATTTGATATTGAAATTTCAACATTCAAGTTGGCGAATCCAATATTGCCTTATTGTAATTTTACGAAACTTTGTATGTGGGGGGTTTTAGGAGTCGCTGATTTCAAATCTGATATTGAAATTTTTTTATCTTCACGAAACTTGGTATACGGGTTTTTTGGGTTCGGAAATTTTATTAATGGCAATGTAAGTGTTAAAATGTTTTAATTGTTTTTGTAACAGTGTTAACAAATTTTATTAAATAATACCAAATTATTCATTGATGAGCTTAGAAATAATATGAAACTAAAAACAATACAATTCGTTTATAAAATGGAAAAAAAAATATTATCAATTTAAAAGAAAAAGTTTGTTACTCATATTGCTAATTTTCTAACTTGAGTAATTCCTCATGGTGATAAGGATAAGTCCGGCTTTTTTATTAACATTTTAGCTAAAAGCCATGCCGCGTTTTGATTAAGATCAATGACTCTTTTCCACTTTTCACTAATTGAACTGCACATCATTCTGGACTTTTCTTTTAAGGAGAGAGCATACATATTGAAAACATAATTTTTAATGCATTTTTGTAACAAATAATTGGAAACAACTATGTCGAATACATAAGCGAATCGCACATTGAAGTTATCTGAGAAAAATGTGTATTATTCAAAAAGTTCAAAATAGTGCGGTGTAGTTTTTAGCACATGAACTTTAAATTTACTGATTTTTATTTCTAGAAAATATGAAGCCGATTAAACGTAGCCATTTTACTCCAGCTCTACAAAAAGTGGAAAATGAACACTAAAATTGGAGTTTACCTGGGAAACTTGTGGATGCCCTGGGCAGTGTGGATGCCCAGAGTATCTAGTTAGAGAAAATACAAACAAAAATTTAAAAATCTAAACTTAAAAAAAGGCCAGAAAACATGGTCACAGGAACCATAGTGCTGTGGCTTACACTAAATGCACCCCATATGTGTATATATTTATGGTTTGTTTCAAGTTTAATAATGTGAATATTGGGTATCATAGGAAAGGACCGGTCGAAATAATCAAAATAATAATTAAATAACCAAATGAAAGAATGTGTATTTTATTTTCAAATGTTTAATCAAAAAAAATTTTACAAAATTTTTTTAAATTAATAAAAAACTAGAGAGTGAACTATCTTCGGCTATACCGAAGCTGAAATACCCCCACACAGTAGGAAGAAGTACCTCAAACATAAAATGTGGTCTCAAGACCCTATTTTGAGCCAATTATAGGTGATTTTGGAGCCCGGACCATGTCCAAAATCCATTTCCAAAAATTTCCAAACAAATCCACAAAATGGGGTCTCAAGACCCCATTTAGACCCTTATATATGTGGCTTCGGAACCTCGGACCATGTCAAAAATACGTTTCTAAACATTTCCAATCGAATACAACAATAAAAAAGACTTGAAAAATGTTTACCTTTTTTTCCGGTGTATGGGAGCCACGCCCAGTTTTTATCCGATTTGGCTCATTCTCGAACTTGATCTCAGTATTCACGAGAAAAACATGTATCCAAAGTTTCAAGTCGATATCTGCAAAACTGCGACCGCTATCGTGCGGACGGACAGACGGACAGACAGACAGACAGACGGACAGACGGACAGACAGACGGACATCGCTAAATTGACTCCGGCGGTGATGCTGATCAAGAATATATATACTTTTCCATACCGGACACGCCTCCTTATGGGCGTTACAAACGTTGTGACAAAGTTAGTATACCCTGCCACAGTGAGTGTGGGGGTATAATTACTAAAACTTTGAAAACACCGGAGGAATTTTTGAAAAAACCGGAGACCGGAGAAACGTTTAGACTCCCGGAGTCTCCGGGCAAAAACCCTGTGTGTGGCAACCCTATATTCGTGGTCAAAGTTCAAAGGAGGTTCCTTCAATTTTGTTGAAACAACTTTTTAACGGTAAGTGCAACAAATATATTATATTTAATCCCAGCTACAATACTGCTGAACACCTTAACCCAATAAAGTAAATATTTAGTAATTATTTAATAATTTATTTAATATTAATAAAAACCCAGAATACAAAAAATGTTTTTTTTCAAATATTCAAAATTAAAAATTTTATTTTAAAAAAATATTTGGGATATTTTGGGTGCTTTTAAAACTGATATAAGCGGTTTAAGTTGCGAGCAACATTGTTGATAGGGTTAAGGACGCTTACCGTTGCAAAGTTTTTTCAACAAGATTGCTGTAACCCATTTGTGACCTTTGACTTCGAATAACTCGCTTATGTTGTCGCGGTATAAATTCGCGGCACAGTTGTTGTTGTTTTGTTTGTTTTGTTTTTATATGTTTCCCTTTTGTTCGGGGCGACGGGTGAACAAAATCGGAGGAACAAAATCACACACGCATTGACTGCTTAACTCGTTAAGCAAAAAAAATTCGCCACTCGCGGGTGAAATGCGCGGAAGAAGAAAACTGAAGAAGAAGAAAACTGAATATTTTGTTGAGCTGTCAAAGTTCTCTTGCTTTCTTTTCCTTTCTTTCGCTTTTGCTTTCGTTAAGTTAGCTAAGTGAGCGGCGGCGATCCGATGAAGATATTGCCAGCCTCGCCATTACAATAGTAAAATGTCAAAACCTGGATTAGAGCTTTTGTACCCTTTGAACCTGTTTGAGGGAGGGGAACCTGTCGACATTTATGCTTTCGCCTATACAGACATGAGTGCCGCCAAAGTGAGTATTTTCATTTTGGTGGGTGCGGGGGTGTATATGTAAATTTGCCAAACACACTCTAGAAAATCTGAGAAGATCTTTCACATATAGGTGTGGGTAAAGCCCCGACTGCGAATACTGGCCTCTGCGTAGGTCGCGCTCATGTGTGGGGGGGGGGAGATGTTGGAGAAATGAATATATATACATATATGCGTCCATATATACAGGTTCTTTAGTTATTTTTGAGCAGGGAAGAAGGAAAGTGATAAAGCTTTAGATTTTTAATTTAATCTTAAATAATTTGTCTGGAAAATTTGGATAATTTTCTTTCTTTTTTTTCTAAATTGTATTTTTGGAGTGTTGAAGTGGAGCTGTTGCCATCGTCGGACTGTGGCTGGAGGACAAGTATTCCAAAGGGAGTATTTTTGCGCGCTGGTTTAGTTTTGCCAGCTAGTGTTTTTTTGCTTTATTTTATTTGTGGCAGTCGGCCATTTAGTGTTTTGAATTTGAGGAATCTAATAGAGTTGGACAGGTTGTGTTCGGTCGTGCTTTGTTTTGGTGAAGTGTTTCCGTCCTGGGAATTTCAAGTAGTTTGCTTGGAATTCGTTTGGCCGTTTCCCCCTCTTCCTTATTCCTTTTTTTTTTGTTTGTGTCGTCCCGCATCTGAGCCAAGTTGTTGCTGGACATCGAATTTTATCGAAGTCCAGCTGGTGAATAGATTCTGCAAAGAATCGTGCGAGGGATTTCAGACAGGTCGGTCTGGTCCCGCAAATCAATTGCGTTTTAAAAAATATTATTTTTGGTGTATAAATAATTTTTTTCGGTCATTTGTCGTTTTGTGACAATTTTGAAAAGGGTTCCGTTTGTGTTCGGTATTATTTTCTTTGTGTCGGGAAAGGTGCAGTTTTTTGTTATATATATATATATATATGTATATATATACCTATATATATAGTGCGACAGTTTCGGTGTAGGGTTTTAAAAGTTTAGTTGTCAGGTTTTCGCGTGTTCGTGTTGTTCGTTCGACCATACCGCGAGGGTCGGCCTAAATCCCAAGCTTCGCGACTGTGCTATTCGGGCAAATAGGGAATTTAATTATCGCGTGGGGATTTTTGGCTTTAGAGTTTTTAAATAAAGTTTTAGTTAAAAATAGCGCGATAATGTGAGCTACTCCAGAAAAATCTTGTGAAGGAGTCTTTATGTAGACCAAGACCTTTCAGAATATGCTAACAGATCGGCAATCAGAAAAATTAACCCTCATTTTGTCGCATAGTGTAATGAAAGAGAATTCCATTTCAACAACAATGTCAGAAGCTATGTATTGTGAAACTCGAAACTATTTTTAAACATTTTTTTGCAAATTAAAAAAAAATCCATTTATTTTTTTCCATGTGGATTGGACCACTTTTCTTCCAAACGCCTCAATTTCAAGTCCAACTTATGCACTATAGAACAAATTATATCTATTGATGTTTTCAACTACCGCATTTGAAATATACTCCGTTGAAATGTTCTCGTCAAAGAAAACAGCAGCAACAGACAACTGCAGCAACAACGAAGAAGGGCAGCATATTTCCGCAGACCCAGGAACAAATCTCCTAAACGAGTTACAAATGCCTCGAATGTAGTTAAATCAAAGTTCGGTTTGGGACTAAATCAAAAAACAAAACTGAAGGATACAAAAAAATAATTTAAGCAATATGTAGCAAGCATGCAAGCTTTTCTTGCTATTTGTGTGGGTATTTTGAAAATAAAGTATTTTAGTAGTTGCAGTCGTTTATGGTTCCTTTTTTGCACACTGTTGCACTTGTTATGGTCGACGACTGAGTATCATTTGAAAGGAGTCAATGCCACAAAACATCCGTTGTTTCGTTTGAACTTTCGGCCGAAGTAAGGATTTTATGTTTTTGCACTTAAATACTTTTTTCTCTTAAATGCTGCTGGTAAAATTTAATTACGTAAATTATTTCACACTGTGAACCAACTATGATATGTACAAGCAGTATACTTTCTTTTTGTGCCTGACATTTATGCTATGCATATTTTATGTGTGATAAAAACTGTACAGCTTCATGTCCACTTAAATGTTATATTTGTTTTTATTATACTGTGTACAAATTGTTGAAATTGATAATAGAATTATTCGAAATTGCATTTACGGCCACACAAATTTACAGAGTGGCATGCTAATTTAATTACGCTGTTGTTTGATATTTGAAAATGGGATTAAATGATATTTCGCAGAGTTAGTTGTGTAGCCATTTGATTTTGTCTACCCAAAATTGTACTAAATCAATCGAAATAAAATCAAACCAATTTCCAAAAATATTTCTACACAAAATTTGTTGGTAGGGTAGAAGGGGGAGCAATCGTCATGTTTTTTCAAAGATTTACAAAAAAATTTAAAATTTAAATACAAATTCTTTTACATTCCGAAACATTTGTTAACTTAAATATTTTAACTTTTTCAACGAATTTCAAAACAGCCAAAATGGCGAAACTGCCCCACCCATGGGGTAGAATCGCCAAGCGGTATAATTTAAAAATGCTCATACTTTTTCGGTAAATATAATATTTTACTTATGCATTGAATATCAGAAGCTAAAATAAGACATAAAATAAATGCTAATAATTTTTTTAGGAAACATTTTTCACTCAATGTAAAAAATGAATAAATGAGATCAGAGTTTAATGCAGCCAAGCGATTTTTCTAAATTAATTGATGAGCTTAAATCATTGATTCTTCTTTTTCTCTTCTTTAAAATTTTTTGGTCAGTTTTGTTATACCAAATACACAGACGTATGTGCCCCAGGTGTTCCCACTCACAAAAATTCTTTTCTCATATTTTTACTTTAAAGAAATTGAATCATGTCGAGCTGTTATTTCATGCATTAATATCAACGAAATAATTAGTGTCCGACCGAGGGTAATTTTTTTGGCCGAAGCCGAACTTCAGCTTTTTATAACCCTTATATTAACTTGCTTTGGCTTGACTATATATATATATATATATACATATATATATATATATATATATATATATATATGTCGGTATATATATCCTCAAATCTGCGGCGAGCTTTTTCATACACTTCCACATGAGATAGAGAGCTGAAATTTGGGAGGGGGATGGAGCCTTTTTAAAGTTTGGGATGGACTAACGTTCATATTTTTTAAGCTACAGGAATTTTGTACGCAGGTTCGCATTCGGGGGGGAAAAGGGGAAAAAGGGGGGGAAATTTTTTTTAAAAAAGAATACAAAAATTTAAAAAAAGGCGAAAATAAAAAAGAGTAAAAAAACAAGTTTTTAAAAATAAACCCCTTTAACCGACTAAAAAGCAGAAAATAAATTCACTGAACTGAATAATCTGAAAATTACAAATTTAATAAAACAATAACGACATTACCTTCATCCAACGCTGGATTTAGCTATAGGCCAAATTCTAAGGGGCGCCAAAAATTTGAAAAAAGGTGCTTAAAATTGGAGCAATTTAAAAAAATTTAAATTTTTTACATTTTAAATATTATCTACTTAAAACTTAACAACTTTGTTCTTTGTTTTTCTTTATAAAAATTTTCTTTGATTAGTATAGAGTGAGGAGTGTTCAGTAAACATTGTTTAGTAAACACACTCATTGATATTCCGAAGTTTTTAGATTCCATTGGCCAACAAAGGTTACACGCATTGGCCTTATTATTTATTGAAGCTGAAGTTTTGTCAGTTTTAAAATGTGACGACATAATTAACCACTTCGCGACATTAAAGGCTCGGAAGAAAGTGTTTCAATGATTTATAAAATGTAAAATAAATTTTAAAGTAATACACAAAGATGGGCATTACCTAGTTAATTAGCTGAAACTTTACACGTTTCAGTTAATTTCGAAAACCATTAACTTTTTCATTGTGTTAAAAAAAATTTCTTGAATTAACTAGCATTAGTTAATTTTAAAACGACACATTTTTTTATTATTGAATGTAAACAAAAAAGTAAAAATTAGGAGTTCATACTATTTTCGAACTGATATTGACATTTAATTTTAAAATTATTTCACAAAACAATTAAATACACAGGCCGATATATTTCGAAGTGTTTCTATGTATGAATGGACCATTCTAAACACAATGGCCATCACGAGAGGTTTACATCGTATCTTCCATTTCTAAAATTTCTCAAAATGGCGTAAAACTGAGAACGCCCTTGTGTTTAGAATGGCCTGTGATATTTTTTCTTAACCAAACTTCATTCGTTTCTTTATTATTATTTAAATAAAATTTATAAAATGTGTATGTCTTTATATACATATAAATAAATTGTTTCATACACAAAATTTCGCTTTTGATAAAAATTGTTATCATTTATTTTAAAGCAAATTTACATACCGATCGAAAAAGGGTCTGAGGGTGCAGGCATTAAATTGAATATAGTTAAAATGTGTTTTTTTATGTGTTTTTTTAAAAAACACCGAAACAACGAAAATAACTTTTCAATTTAACGAAGTTAAATTTATGATTAACTATTATTGCGTTAATGAAGTTAAATTCTCGATTAACTATGTCCAGCTTTGGTAATACATTTTATTTATAAAAATGCCTTAAAATACTTTTTGGGGGGGAGGGGGGCGCTGAATTTGTTAGTGCCTACAGCGTTAAAATACATAAATCCGTCTCTGCCTTAATCTCAGAAAATTCCGCAGTCTACAACGAAGATTATAGTTCCAGATAAAATCCATGGCAAACAGGTTTTCAACAGAAAAGTGTGTAAATATGTGCAAAAAATGTTTGAAATTGGACTTTGAACATTAGGTGTTTAACATTGCAGAATTTTTTGATAAAATTACAAACTTTGGTCGTTTTTAAATACATTTAGTTTAAATTTAAACCAAAAAAGCTTAACAATATTTCATTTACGTAAGAACGTGTAAAATTAAACATACATCGCGTAAGTTTCTTTGAAATTTACTATCAGAGTGTGTAGCTTCGCAAACAACAACATGTAAAAACTTGAAAAGACGCCACCCGTGAAATCGTGAAAAATTGCAGCAGTCGCATAAATTCTTCATTCGGGATTAATTTAACAATTTAATACATTTCATATAATCCGGAGGATCCTCGTCAGCAGTTAATTATTCTAGTTTAGGTAATAAGTTAAACAAAAAAAAAATGTAGATTTTAAGTGTTTGTTGCCGGGTTGCATGAAAATCTTCTCGAAATACATTATATACAATGTGCATGTGTACCGGCATCACAACAAAATTAATAAGAAACAAATAATATATAATAAAAAGTACGAGTGCTCGGCATTTTCCAATCGGAAAATGTACCAAAAATTGATTGTTCGATTTTTTTCTGCATTATATATAGGTGAAACGTCAGCTCAATCGGTTGTGTGAATAAAAAATCTGCTCTCATAAAATCAATTTTTTATATCGGAAGTTATACTTTAAAAATATTGAAACAGCCCCGAGGCTCCGTGCGATAGTACAGTGACGCGTTTGCATAGGGCTCGCGATCACTTGCTTGGACACTTTTGTGAAATTTAAAAACAAAACGAAAATGTTTGCCAAATAAAAACACAATTCGAATTCGCTTCATCAACAAAAACTTTATCCCGCGCAACATATCTGCTAAAACATTACACATTCTTTATAAACAAAATATAATCAGCTGATCCACTGACAGCAAAGTCAACACAGCGTTTACGTTAAAATTTCCCTCGGAAAAAAATATCCCAAAAAACATCTGTTTGCAGCGATCAGCGAGTACACAATCCGCATCGCGCCATCTATGCGTCGATTTTCTAATTAGGGTGACCAGAACCTTAAAAACGCGAAATTAGTACCAGTGTGACCGCTCGTCATGCAACGTACCCCTCCGTCATCAGTAGACAGTGGACGAAATGGTACAGCTCATCAGCAGCTGCAACTACAACAACAACTTTTGCAACCCCTTCCACAGCAAGACGGTGCGCAGCAACAGCTTCCGCAACAACAACAACAACCTATTCAAATTCCCTCGCCAGATATACAGTGGAGTTCCCATAGCGATACTGCACACGCAAACACAGGTAACTCTGTATCGTCAATTTCTTTGGTCGATACACCTAGCAAATATATTGAAATCCCCGTAGGCCTTACCCCCATTCCTGACTCAAGTGAGACGAATAGCGGATTTTCAGAAATCGCTAATCGCATAACAAAGGTCGCTACTCGCTCCATTATTACAGGTCAAAAGAGCAAAATGCCGACAGTGCAGACAGGAATCGACATTTACTTCGCAAAGCGAGTACTATCGTCCCCCACTAATGGGAATAGGTATCCCGCAAAAATTCAAAAGACGAATCCCGTTAAGTCATCTCTCGAGCTTGGGCAAAATCGATATGCGATTCTCGCTGAAGAAAATGATTCGGATCCCAAGCCGAAATCGCAAAAACCCCCACCTATCTACCTGCGTGAGCGAAACTCTAATTCGCTCATCAAAGATATAACTCAAAATATAGGTCCTAATAATTTCCACGTGATTTCTATTCTCAGGGGACAAGTACACGAAACAAAAATCCAAATTTACAGCGAATCCAATTATAGAAAAATTGTCAATCTCTTTGATAAACTCAAAAAGAGCTACTACACCTACCAGCTCAAAAGTTCCAAAGGCCTCTCAGTCGTACTGAAAGGTATCGAGCCTTTCGTAGAATGCGACGAAATAAAAACTGCACTAAGCGATGAAGGCTTCCAAATAAAGTCCGTATTCAATATCCAGAATAAAAAAAAAATCCCACAACCCCTTTTTCGTGTGGAACTAGAGTTCGACTCAAAATTGCTCAAAAAAGGTGAACCCCACCCGATATACTCGCTCAGATATCTGCTACATCGCAAAATCACAATTGAAGTGCCTCACAAGCGCAGTGGACCGATTCAGTGTCATAACTGCCAAGAATACAGCCACACAAAGTCTTACTGCACTCTTCCCAGCGTGTGCGTAATTTGTGGAGACCTGCACGAAACAGGTTCGTGCACAACAACAAAAGAGGATTCCACTATTAAAAAATGTAGTAATTGCGGTGGCAATCACACTGCTAACTATAGAGGCTGTGCAGTCTATCAAAGCTTCATAAAAAAGACGGAAAATGTGACGCAAAAACATGAAACATGGAAAACCCAAAAATTTCCTCCGCTATCCGCTGCACAATCCTTCGCAAACCCACTTACAAAACAAGGCGTTTCCTACGCCAGTGCCTTAAAAAGCGGTCACTCTGCCACTGTGCACGCGCAACCTGCTCCTCCTATTAGTAGCCTTGAACAAACTCTACAAATATTCATGCAAAATATGTCTCAATTTATGTCTGGTATGCAAAATATGATGCAAGAAATGATAAAGAATCAAAGTCTTTTACTACAACATCTCATGTCTAAGCCATGAATGGTTTAAAAATATCATTCTGGAATGCAAACGGCCTGTGTCATCACAAACTAGAACTTCTCGAGTTCTTGAAAGAGTCCAGCATAGACGTTATGCTAATTTCTGAAACACACTTCACTGAAAAACACTTTTTCAATTTACCAGGATACAGACTCTATGACACAAAGCATCCAAGCGGAAACGCTAGAGGTGGAACCGCCATTCTCATTAAAAGTCGTATAAAACATTACGCTCTCCAGAATTATTGCACAGAATATATCCAAGCGACAAGTATTTCTCTCGATGAATACTTAAAAGGCCTAACATTAACAGCTATATACTGCCCGCCCAGACACAAAATATCTGAGCAACAATTCCAGACTTTTTTCCATTCTCTTGGACAAAAATATCTCGTTGCCGGCGATTTCAACGCCAAACATACATATTGGGGTTCTCGCCTTATATCGCCAAAGGGCAGGCTCCTGTTGAACACTGTCAACAGACTCGGTCTTGATGTGATCTCTTCTGGCACGCCAACTTACTGGCCAACTGACAGTCGCAAAACCCCCGATGTCATTGACTTTGCAATCTTCAAAACTGTAAAAAGGAGCCAATTGTTTATTGAATCCTCTCTAGATCTCTCATCAGATCATACGCCTACTATTATCACAATAAAGTATGCGCCAAGTTCTGAGGCCAATCCACCAGATAAACTGACCAGCAAACTCACAAACTGGCTCAAATATCGAAAGTATATAAGCTCCCACATTATCCCTAATGTGTCACTAAAAACGAAAGTTGAAATACACACAGCTGTTAGTAATTTCACACTCTTGCTTTCCCAAGCATCTGCAGCGGCCACTCCCGCCCAAATCCCAAAAAGCTCAACTCGCAGCTATGCAAAGTGTACTCCAAAGGACATAGAGCAGTTAATAAAAAATAAAAGGAAAATACGTCGCGATTGGCAAAACAACAGATCCCCAAATCTGAAAAAACAGCTTAATGATGTCTCTCGAATTCTAAAAGACAGCTTGAGAGGAAATCCGAAAGAGAATTCCAGCTATTTGTTGAACATCTCGCACCCACAAAATCAACTACTCGCTCTGGCGAGCTGCAAAAAATATGAAAAAACCAATACTGACAGAACCCCCTCTAAGGCTGCCAAATGGAAACTGGGCCAGAAGCGATGCAGAAAAGGGTGCAGCTTTTGCCAACCACCTAAAAACCGTGTTCACCCCGAACACGACAGCTGGTGATATCCCAATACCAACATTAATCCCACATAATACCTCTTGTACAATCGCGATTAAAAAAAACTAACTTATATAGGCAATAAACAAAAGCTTGGACCCGAAAAAAGCACCAGGACCGGACTTGATAACGCCAACTATGATAAAAGAACTGCCAACAGTTGCAATAACCCACTTATTGCACATATTTAACGCGATTCTCAGAACATGTCACTAGCCAGATGATTGGAAACTATCTCAAGTTACAATGATTCCCAAACCTGGAAAAGATCCCAGTAATGTGACCTCATACCGGCCTATAAGTTTGCTCTCTGTAATATCGAAACTCTTCGAAAAACTTTTAATAAAATTGATTCAACCGAAAATTCTAGAAAAACAAGTGATTCCCGATCACCAGTTTGGCTTCCGCGAAAAGCATGGCACTATTGAGCAAGTGCACCGCATTGTTGACTCAATAAAAGGCACTTTCGAAAATAAACAGTATTGCTCCGCTGTTTTCCTCGATATCACCCAGGCCTTCGATAAAGTCTGGCACGAAGGACTTATTTACAAACTACAGCATATTCTTCCCGCTAATATGCACTGTCTACTCAAAAACTACCTCACGAATAGAAAATTTGTAGTAAAATACAAAAGCTTTGTCTCCCGAAAATACGAAATACTGGCCGGAGTACCACAAGGCAGTGTCCTCGCGCCCCTGCTATATATTCTCTATACTGCAGATATGCCCAAAAGTGATAGAACTCTCATATCGACTTTTGCTGATGACACTGCTATCATGTGCTCTCACTCAAACCCAGACATGGCATCTCTATACGTGCAAAAACACTTGGACACTCTAAGTAATTGGCTACATCGATGGAAAATCGAGGTCAATGAATCCAAAAGCTGTCACTTAACCTTCACTCTAAGAAGGGGCACGTGTCCTGCTCTGAAGATAAACGGCCAAGTCGTCCCTGAAAGTTCCGAAACCAAGTATCTTGGAATGCATCTCGATCGCCGACTCACATGGCATAAACATATTGAATCCAAAATCACTCAGATCAAATTAAAGCAATTGGAACTAAATTGGCTAATCTAAGGGCATCAAAGCTAAATCTCACATACAAAGTCCAAATATACAAAAGTATAATAAAACCCATATGGACATATGGAATTGAACTCTGGGGCACTGCCTCTCCCTCGAACGTGGAAAAACTCCAGAGAGTCCAATCTAAAATCCTGAGACAAATTGCCAGAGCCCCTTGGTATATAAAAAATACTAACATCCACAGAGACCTGAATATACCTGCAGTAAAAGACGAAATTCCGAAATTTACCTCGAAGTACAAGCAGAAGCTCATGTTTCACCCAAACATTCTAGCTAGAAATTTACTGAGACCTCTGAATCCCTCACGTCTCAAACGAAACTAATATATTCCCCATATATTAGTTACGATAACTCTACATTGCCTAAATCAATGGATATAGGGCAAATAGTTGTAATCTGAATATTATAAAAATAAGCTGAATTTCTGAATTTTTGAAAAATCATTGTTAGACCTAAGTTATTATTAGGTGATTCAATTAAATAAAATTACTATTAAAAAAAAAATATATATATTTTTAAATGTTCACGTATCTATATATAAGATTATGTAAGTTATAAAATGTATAAATTGGAAAAACAAATAAAGATAATGTCCAAGTACTGAAAAGTAAACGACTTTGAATTAATTTAACTAGGGTTGCATTTAAAAAAAAGAGTACTTCTCAAGGTAAATTTAAACATTTGGTTCTTAGCTTTACACACATAACGTTTCGAATATTTAAGCATTTGGTGTGGAAGTTTACACATAACGAATACACATATGATCTGTACAATTAACATGTGTGTAAAATTACACTCATTAAACTAGGTTATTAGTTGTCTAGTTTAATGAGTGCAAAATTACACAAATATTTCTAAGAGTGTAGCTCATCAATTGGCCGACCATTAGAAAGAAGCTTAAGCAATAGTTCATTTAAGGGTAATGCATTCCTTTTTCATTATATTTCTAAATGAAAAAGTTTTCAGCAAGCAAATGTAATTTAAATTTTTGATAACAATATTTTACTACCAGGTAAATAGGTAGGTAACAAAGAACAATTTTAAACAAAAATAAAAATTAGTGATTTGAAAACTGTAACTAATGAATAAAAACAAATTACAATAATGAAAGAAAAACCAAACAAAATATAAGAACAAAAGAAGCAATCGATCTCCGAAAATAGTGTGCTAATATTTGGCATACAAATTTTTTAATTTGTGTTGAACCACTTTTGCTGAAAATTTGCTTAAATTGTTGGCGCAAAAGTGAAACTTTTATTTATCATAAATTAGTGAATGCAGAAATCTGCAAGGAGGGTTTTATTTAAATGATATAAACCCAGAGAAGCATAAAATCAATTTTGAAATTTTTGTAGATTGGACCACTTTACTTCCAAACGCCTCATATGTCATATGTCTTTAATTATGCTAAAACGTACTAACACAAGGTGTCTACGTTGACACCTAGTAACTTACATTTGTTGACGTAAATAACTCAAAGAAAAATCGATATGGTGAAAAAAAAACCACAAACTAATGCCAGAAATACTAGAAAAAAAAATGCTGCTTTTTTTTTGTAACTGTGTTTTAAGAGAGTAGAAAATTTAATTTAATTAATTTGCATTAAGTAGGAATCAAGCGGTACCCGAGACGTATGAGTAACTCTTAAGCTGACTGCTCTGACAAACGTGATAATTAGGTGCTATTATACTCAGAGAATTAATACGTTTGGATCGTTTGCAGCAAATGCATTACTTTTGATTATAAATATAATAAGTAATAAGAAATAAGTAAATATAATACATTTGTCTTAACTTAAGACGTTTTCCGCAAAAGATAAATACATTTGCAGTAATTAAAGTACGTTTACAAATAAAAGTATAGCATTTTATTTACCGCAACTTGACAAACTCATTTTTAATAAACGAATCAGGGACGTAACCAGGACAATCAGGGTTTTCATAAAATTTCTGAAGAAAAAACTTGAAAATGCAAACCAAATTAAAATCAACAACAGATCGCTCTTTCCAAAATAATACTTTTGATATTTGTTTATAAGATTATATATAAAAACGTTGGTGCGTATGTATGAGTGATCATCACGGCAAAACCACTGATCGTATCAGAACTATTTATGTACTACTTTGAACTATATTGATCAAAGAAGCGGGGTACCAGTCATACAATTTAGACACAGATCTAACTTGGAATTTTAATGCAATTAATGCCTATTTTACATCGACACATTCGACAAAAGAGTCTACACCTCTTAGAACAACCGATAGGCCTTTGCTAATTTTGAGCTGGTATGTGTAATAGCTCTTTTTACACTTATCGAAATGGTCCACAATTTTGCGAAAATCTGCCTTATTATAAATTTGTATTTTTGTTTCATGTATTTATTTTTGCGATGCATTCGCACTGCTGGCACCTGTTGGTTGCATGGCAAAAGCTTTCTTTTGTGAATTCGCCGTATTTTCACTACCACTTGCTGATACTGTTTCAAGCTCTTGTTTTGAGCGGGATGATGAATTCTCTGAGAGAGAATTCCTGTTTTTTGGGGGGGAACGATTAGCTGACATATTTTTCACACAAATATTTAATTATTTGTTTACTTTATATGCAGTGGCTTTGATACGCCACTACTTTTCTAGTTTTTGTATGGAGCAAATCACAAAATGACTATATCAAAAGAAAACAAGTGAGTAAGTTTCAGTCGGGCCAGCCGACTTATATATATCCTACACCTACTGGGCCATATTGGATCCGCCATCTTGAATTTTGAAAATGCGACATCAAATTCGAAATCAGCGACCTCAAAAACCCCCCTATACAAAATTTCATACTGTTTTGATGAAATCATAAAATTTCGGCCGCCATATTGGTTCCGCCATCTTGAATTTTTAAACATCAGACCAAAGTGAATATACCCATACCTCATGAGGTGTAGGGTATAAAAAAGAGTAAGTGCCACAAAATTATAAAAAAATCTCAAAGGGGACACGGGTGTTCCAGTTATCATCAACATTTTTAATTAAATAAAAATTTGTTTTATGAATGATTTACATAATTTGTATGCTATAGAAATAGATTTAATTTTCTAGATTTTGTTTTAGGTCAGCATATTTTGTCTTCATTGACTGTTAATTGGTCTTTAGGCCCCTAATATGGCAGTGCCTTTCATGGTTATACCGGCAACAAAACGAATACCTTTTACTAAGAGATCTCCTGGTTATCAAAAAGAAAAAGTAAATAAACACCAAAAAAAGCATAAACTGCGCAAAAAGTCATATTGTAATATTCACCTATTTTTTACTAGAGACAGAATCCGTTTAACCCATTAAATGACAAGAGCGAAATTTTTGGAATTTTTTTAAAGATTTTTTTCTTAGCATACCTAGAATTAACCTAAGAAACGAATTTAAATTTTTTATTTTTTTCATTTGAAAACAATAAAAACATATTAAACACAAAAATAAATTTCAAAAATGCAAGATCGCATGTGTAAAAAAAAATATTAGCTTGAGCGCATAACTGACACAAGCTCTTATTTTCCAAAAATTAGTATTACAAATGCAGTAAACTCTGCAAAAAAAACTCTGTTTGGCTCTGCTCAAGCTGCGTCTATAAGGCACAACATTCATAACACGATTGGGAATTCTTCTTTCTTTGAATCCCAATTTAACCAACAATTGCTGTAAAAGAACCGAAAATTTCTGTACAACAATAATTTTTTTCGGTTATTTCAACTATTTTTTTTACCATTTTTTGTCAGTTAAATCTACCGACGAGCTCGGTAAAAAAATTTACAATTTTCATACATTTTGAAATGCTGTACGTCAACCACTTTTTTCGGTTAATTTTACCGACCTTTTTTTTCTGTGTAATAGCGATTCGAAAACTAAATAGTTAGTTGTTTGTTCTTTATTTTTTTAATATTTTCGGTTAAATTTAAATATTTAATAATACTTTTACTATACCGACTATAACAATTTTGTAGTGTGGCAACTACACACAAAAAAAAACTCGGTAGATTTAACCGAAAAAGACGGTTAAAAACGCTTCATTGTAGGTATAACTACAAAAAGGGTACGTAAGTTAACCGCTGATGGAGGTAAGCTTACCTTAATAATTTGTTGGTTTACAATTTTAATTGTAAATCTGCTCTAGAAGGGAGATGGGATGGTGTCAATGGATTTTCTACACAATGTGCTTAAATATTTAGAAGATATTTTATGTTTTTCTAAACGTGGGTTCAAATCCTGATTTCGGAAATTTTTTTTAAAATTAATTTTTGAACGTTGATTTTAGATCTGTTTAAGGTTTTTTGTTATTAGCTCTTGTTTTTAAGATGTAGTAAAAATCGTGAAAACTGAGCTTCCTTCCTAGCGGAGGCATGCCAGTATGCCAGCGCTAGAAGGGAGAGGGGATGGCGTCAATGGATTTGCTACGCAATACGCTTAAATATTTTGAAGATATTTAATGTTTTATGGATCGTGGGTTCAAATCCTGATTATGGCAATTTTTATTTTGGTTTCTTTTTATTTTTTAAAATTTTTTTTAATACATTTTTGTACTCTGATTTTAGATTTGTTAACGGTTTGCCGTTATCAGCTCTTGTTTTTAAGTTGTAGTAAAAATGGTGAAAACGAAGCTTTGAGCAGATTTAGAACCACAATTTTTGAAAGAATTGTTTGATTAGTATTATACTTTCTTAAGTTTTGGCATAAGTTTTCTTTAGGGCCTGGAAACTTTTTACACTTTTTTTTTTATTCCTATGTATTTTTACGTCCTAAATCGAAATCCGGAAGATATTGCCCCGAGATATTTGCATTTAAAGTTGCGAATTTTCCCATTTAAAATATTCACTTCTTCGTTATTGAATGAATTCTTCTTCTTCCTTGAATGTATTTGTTCATTCGTTTTAGGCACAATTTTTGTCATTTGCAATTTTCAAACACTACAACAACACCACAACTACAACAATACAGTTGTATTATTGCTATTGCAGTAATTTTGCTAATTTTGTTTTTTGTTGTAATAATGTTATTGCAATGCTGTTGTATGGTTCTAGTTGTTGTAATATTGTTATGACAATGTTGTTGTCATCGTAATGCTGTTGTTGTTGTTTTGGAATTTGTTGTTCTCACCTTGTTGTTGTAATTTGTTGTTGGAACAGCCCTTAAAAACATTGCAACTATTACAAACACAACAACATTGCAGAACTCTAAAAATGAAAAATGTTATCAAAAAATCGCGCGATAAGTAACTAAATACTTCATTGCCATAAATTTATTAAAATAAGTACTTACTTCCATAACACATGAACATATGTTTTGTAATACTTGCACCGACTACCACTAACATTCCGAATGACACTTTCAAGAAGAAGAAGAATTCATAAACAAGAAAAAGTGATTATTTTATATGGGAAAATACGGAACTTTAAACGCAAATATCTCGGAAACTATAAGCGTCCGGGGCAAATTTCTCGGCACCTTATTTGAACCACCCAGTGGTCAAAATAAGGTGTCTGCAGGCATGCCAGTATGCCTCTTTAGGAGCTCGGATGCCTGCCCTCCTCGCTTCCAACCTTTACTTCTTTTTTATATGAAACGGGAGAAATAAATAGGTCTACGTCTGTCGCTTCCATGCATATGCCTGGTGGCAGGCAATATTGCATAGAAAATCCATTGACACCACCCTATCTCCCTTCTAGCGCAGGCATACCGGCATGCCTCCACTAGAAGCGAGGATGGAATGTGCAATTTCTTCCCAAAACAGGCGTGCTGGAATGTCTCTAGCTGAGAGGCCTTGCGAAATTTACTACTAGGAAGGTCTTGTTTTCAAAAATTAGCATTACAAATGCAGTATTACAAGCTGCCTCTATAAGTCAAAACATTCATAACACGATTGAAAATTCTTCTTTCTTTGAATCCCAACGATTCAACTGAAGATGCCCGAATGATAAATTGCACAAGTTGGTGAAAATTCAAAATTAGCCAACAATTGCGGTAAAATAACATACAATTTCTGTAAAACTACAATTATTTTCGGTTATTTCAACTATATTTTTTAAACATTTTTTGTCGGGTTTATCTACCTACCAGCTCGGTTAAAAAATTTACAATTTTCATACATTTTGAAATTCTGTACGTTAACCGTTTTTTTCGGTTTATTTTACCCTCTATTTTTTTCTGTGTACGCGTTGCGACGTGCGCAACATAAAATTAAAATACAGATTTTGTAGTATTGTTGTTTTGCATTGCGTATTGGCATACTTTATCAAGTTCCGTAAAAAACCCAATTTCGAAAAAAAAAATACTTTATTATTTCACAGCTCTTTGTAAGATATTATGATTTTTAACAAATTTTTTTTATTTTTCATAGTTTTGCAGTGTGTGCATTAAACATACAGCTCATACAGCTTATGCGGTTCTTACCATCGGCGCAAAGCAGACAATACATCTTACGGATAATTTTCCTAACACAATTTCAGAGAAATTGGGTTACATTTGTTACTAAACACTATTTTCACTTGTGGGTAGGCGTGGCAGTTGACCGATTCCCCCCATTTGCAATACCATTTCCTTCTAGGACCTACAAAAGATAAATCCAAAGTTTAGACAGCCTGCACAGACAAATTTTTGGTTGAGAATCGAACTAAAAAATATTTTGAATTTACTATCACATACAAAAGTTCGGAGAACATGAAATCGGAAACAATTTGCATCGGTTAATCTAAACGATAAAAAATTGTTTTTTTACCAATACAAAATTGTTATTTTACTTGTACGCGAAAGCATGATGTCTGCATAGAACATATTCTATTTTTAGATTGAACAGACTGTGCAGAGTATACTACATTTAGACGCACCAATACATGTACGCGAAAGCATGATGTGTTCTATTTTTAGATATATGTTATATTTAACAGACTGTACAGAGTATATTACATTTAGACGCCCGTTGAATAATGTTAGAGCTAGCTCAAACTGCTAAGGGCTTAGCGCGCTGCAAAAACTCCCAAGAGGTCCGGGTTCGAATCCCGGGATAAGTGAGTAAAGCAAGTTGAAGTGTTTAAGTAAATAAAAGGTTATTACAAATTATTATAAACAAAAAGAAACAGTAAGAAAATAAAAATATATAAAATAAAATAAACAAATAAAATATACAAAATTTTTTGTAATAAATGCAAAAATTAACAATTTTTGTGGGTTGCTTAACAATTTTTGTTGGTAAACTAACAATTTTTTTACGTTTATATTTACTTCCTTTGTTGGATGGATCATTTTTAACCAACCTTTTCGGTTAGATTTACCAACTTTTATTTTTCTGTTTAGCTTTCTTCTAGCTCCTGCAATCGTGTTTACAAGAAAAGAGGACGGACAGACGGATAGGGCTAAATCAACTCAGGAGACGACGCTGATCAAGAATATATAAACTTTTCCATACTGGACACGTCTCCTTCTTGGTGTCACAAACATCAGATTAAAGTGAATATACCCATACCTCATGAGGTGTAGGGTATAACTAGTAAAAGAATTATCTTCGGTCTGACCGAAGCTAAAATACCCTGCACATGCGAGTACGATACATTCTGAGAGTTAGTAATTTTATCGAAAATCGGTCTGCGGTATTTTATCGATAGTTTTTCGATATTTTATGGATATTTTATTCATAATTTTTCGATATTTATTTGAAATTTTTCGATCGATTGTCGATTATTTCCATTTCCACTTTATTCCCGATTCATTTAACAATTTTGTTCCAATTCTATTTTGTTCCAGTTTTATTCCCATTTCGTTCCCGACATCATTTCCAATTATATACAAGAAACGGCGTCCAAATCGGTTAAGTATTTCTCAAGATAAAGGAAAATAGTACAAATTCGGCTGCTATTTTGTATGAGAGATATGAAGATTTGTCGATATTTTATCGAAAATTTTTGGATATTTAATGAATAATTTTTCAAAATTTGATCGTTTTTTGTCGATAATTTGTCGAAATTTTCGGTATTTTATCGATAACACAATGCTACAAAAAAATGTTTTTTGAATGTACAGGCATTCCCAGCTATACAGTTGGTTTTGCACCTTAAATTAATGACTTTCTGCGTTTACAGAAGGTTTCTATCACATCAACTTGTTTTTTAAATGAATTTTGAAGTGGAGATTTTAAAATTGGCTACTTTTGATCGTAGCTTATCTATTTTTGATCCGAGTTTGGTATATTTTGAAAGGTGAAATCTTTTCCAAGTCCAGAATGTATAAAGTAAATATTTTTAAAATTTTTAATATTTTATCACTTATTAAAAATATTTACTAAACATTAATCATTTAGGTTTTTCCAGCTGTTGCTAGGAAATTTAATTACCTTTTTAAAAATACGAATTTAATCAGTGGGCCCTTTTTATACCCCCACACTCATTGTGGCAGGGTATACTAACTTTGACACAACGTTTGTAACTCCCATAAGGGGGTGTGTCCGGTATGGAAAAGTATATATATTCTTGATCAGCATCACCGCCGGAGTCAATTTAGCCAAGTCCGTCCGTCCGTCCGCACGATAGCGGTCGCAGTTTTGGAGATATCGACTTGAAACTTTGGGTACATGTGAATACTGAGATCAAGTTCGAGAATCAGCCAAATCGGACAAAAACTGGGCGTGGCTCCCATACACCGGAAAAAAAGGTCAACATTTTTCAAGTCTTTTTTTGCTGCATTCGATTGGAAATGTTTAGAAACGTGTTTTTGACATGGTCCGAGGTTCCGAAACCACATATATAAGGGTCAAAATGGGGTCTTGAGACCAAGTTTTTTTTTTGGTCGATTTGATTGGAAATTTTTAGAAACGGATTTTGGACATGGTCCGGTCTCCAAAACTATTTATAGGTGGCTCAAAATGGGGTCTTGAGACGACAAAATTTTATGTTCGAAGTACTTCTTCCTACTGTGTGGGGGTATTTCAGGTTCGGTATAGCCGAAGATAGTCTACTCTCTAGTTTTAATTTGTTTTGATTTTTCAGTACAAATTTGTAATAATATTTTTTATTATTTGTGTACAGGCTTACAGTTAGTTTGGCACTCCAAAATAATGACTTTCTGCGTTTACAGAATATTTATATCACATCTATTTTTTTTAATGAATTTTTTAATTATAGACTTAAATTTTCCACTTTTGGTCACTCTGATAATCGTAGCTTATCTATTTTTCATCTGATTTTAAGATGTTTTAAAATATATAAAGTTTTGTAGCCAATTTTGTAGTCTCCACTTCAAAATTCATTTAAAAGTTGATGTGATAGAAACATTCTGTAAACGCAGAAATTCATTATTTTAAGGTGTCCTGTACATTTTTGTGTAGCACAGTGTAATTTTACGAAAATTTAACGATAATTTTTCAATAATTTATCGATAATTTTCCAATATTTATCGATAATTTAAATTTCCTGATCCATTTAAAAATTTTGTTCCAATTCCATTTTTTTCAGGTCCAATTCCATTTCGTTCCAGTTTCGTTCCCATTTTTTGTATGGTTTTGTATGTTACCGTCCTACTATTCGCCAAAAAAAGAGGAATGCCAAAATTTGGGGTCGATAGCTCAAAAGCTCCGACAGTTATCGTGCGAAATGACAGACAGACGGACATGGCCCAATCGACCCAGGAGGTGATGCTGATCAAGAATATATATACTTTTCCATACCGGAAAAGTTTGTAACGCTCCTTAACGTTTTGTATTTATCTCAGAAACTAAAAGAGTTAAGAGAAAATAATATTCGATGTTTTGATATATATATATATATATATAGTAGGGATGTGACGGATGTGAGTTTTGCGGGGGCGGATGCGGGTGCGGAGCTGTAAAAAGCCTCGTTGCGGAGCCGGATGAGGATGTTTGAAAATGACATCGGCGGATGCGGAGCCGGATGCGGGTGCGGATGTTTTCAACAAATATTTCTAAAAAACTTAATTTTTTGCGCTTTTTTATTTTTGTGTTGGGTATTTTGCCTTTTTGAAACTGAATCTGACAAAATTTTGCACAGATCGCCTATAGTTTCTGAGAAAAAACCAAAAACACAGTAAAAAAAAGTTTCAGAAAAGTGCAAAAAGCTATAAGTTGAAAAGATCCGCATACATGCGGATGTCATGTAGCGGGTGCGAATGCGGATGTTTTAAATGTGTGATTTGCGGATGTCTATGCGGATGTCAATTTAGTGCGGGTGCTCCGCGGATGCGGAGGCGGATGCGGAGCTCCGTCACATCCCTAATATATAGTCCACTAAAGCAAGTTAATATAAAGGTTATAATAAAAAGAGAAGAAAAAGGACAAAAAATGGATGAAAAGTGGGGAAATATAGAAGGATATTCCTCCCAGAAAAAAAATTAACAATATATATAATTTCATTGTCGATTGAACCTTATATTTTTTTTTTTTTACCGACGAATCCCAACGGTCTTACTTACCCGCCCAGCCGACCGAGGATCACATCCACATGACGCACGGATTTGGTGACCGAACAGCCGTAATTCGGATTACGCTGTGCAACCGATCGCGGGTAAATATATCTTGAAATTCGTTTCAGATACAGATTAAAATCATCAGCTGATAAAACGCATATTAATAAAACACGAATTAGGTTATGAATGCAAGAGAGAATTCTTCAAAACATAACATAATATAAGATTAACGTGATAAAAAACAATAGAATTAAAAGAAAATATTATGAAGCATCAGAATTCATGCGACGAATATGAATTTGATCAAATAAAATTTTTCTCTACCTTACGACTTAACAAAAATACAAAGACGCAACAATCAAAACAGTTAATTTACGCGACAAAGATTACAAATATTAATTTAAGTATTTTATTTTTTTATACGAAATATAAAAAATCAAATACAAATATAACAGTTAAGTAAACAGTAACGGAACAAATGTGAATTCAGCTAAACATTTTGTTTTATTTGTATACAATATACAGTAAAAAACAAAATTCTGCTGAAATATAAATACAAAATACAACAAAAATACAATACTTTAAAAAATCCACAATGTCGATCTTCGTGGAGTTTGGCAACCCTGTCATTTTGTTAGACCCTAAGGGTCCAAAAACTCAAAGAACAACAATGGCCTTAAGTGTGTTAAACCAGTGAAAATGGGTGGTAGTGCTCAAGAGAAGTTACCATTGACCATTTGATGCAACATAAATGATTTTGTTCATGAAAAACTAATATTGATTGTTTAATTACGATAAAACAGTAATGGTTTTCAGGATAAATGCAAATTGTATAACATTCTACAATGGGAAAAAATTCAGTATTTTGTATTAAAAAATTGTCCCGCATTTTGGGTCATTTCCCGCATTTTTATCAGCGCTGTCCCGCAAATCAATGTTTTTGCGTTAAGAACCCTACTGGAAACAGTTATCAGACTAGCAGGGCTATTCTGGCGCTGTTACTACCTTGTAACCGCCTTGGTAACAAGCTTGTTCCGGTGAAAAAAGTTCCATTTTTTGTTGCTTGCCAATGACGTTGTTACCTGCTTGTTACCTCCTGATTAGTTACATTTTTTGTAACTTTTGTCACTGGAACAAGCTTGTAACCACTGCCAAAATAGACCTGTTAAATCCTTAAATCCTTAAAGTTTAGAGAAAAAGCGATTACATTTTTGAAATCATGATGGCTTTGGATTATGAAATAATAAATGAAATGAAATGAAATGAAAAACGGCTGGCGGTCCCTTCCCAAATTTACATGCGTTTTAAAGAAGACATAAGCTACATTTAAAGCTATTGTTGATGAAAATCGAGAGTGGCTAAATGGCATTGCCATTCAATTTAACACTTTAAGAACAAAAACCTTCTTGAAAAAAAAATGTTTTCTTAAATTTTTATTTTTTGTTGGAAAGCAACAGTTTCAACAAAATCGCGAATCCTCCAACGTGACTTTAATTCCATGCCAGTAATAGCAAAGGTGAGTACACAAATGTTCAAATCATAAGAATAATTGCTGACTGCCTGTTGTACACTCGAACATGTCCCCCTGCTACAGCTGAACAAATCACTTTTCCCCACTTTTTTTTATTCAAAGCCATGACCACATCCCTCCTACAATATCCGTTAAAAGTTCAATTTTTTTAGAATATTTGCAGAAATTATTCACCATTCAAATTTCCTGTATTTTCGTTGTAATGGCCAAAAAAAGTGCATAATAAAAAGAACGAAAATAAGCGAAGCATAAGCAGCTGTGCCCGTTTTCCCTCATTTCTTTACTTACATTTTTTGTTTATTTTTAGTAATTTTTTTTCAACCAATCTCAATAGGACCTTTTGTTACCATTTGCACGACGACCAGAGGAAGAAAATGATGAGAAAAAGAAATTGCGCTAAGATGCTTATCCTTTCATAAAAAATGCTGCCATTATTATTTTTATTACTTATTTGCCTTTAATACATCAGACCAATTCAAAATTCCCGAGCGGATGTCGTCTGCTTAACATTTTTTTCTTTCTGTGAAAATATACGAAATATCCTTATGCGTTTCTTTGCTAGTGAATTTGAATATTTTTTCGTTGTATTGAAAACTTCAAGCTTCAGAAATAGCGGAAATTCCTGCCATCTTGTTTTTGAATTTTTATATTTAAGTAGGAAAAAGGTCCTTTCAGTTTTGGCTCAGCACTTGTTTCAAGAATATTAAGATACTTCAGTTTCGTGTATTTCCGTACCCTTTCATGCAGGGGGTTTCATAACTGATTTGTAAAATATATAACCTAATTCCGCTGAAATGGTTAGAAACTTAGTGTAGTGGGTTTGGGGTCGCTGATTTCTAATTTAATGTTGTAATTTAAAAATTCAAAATGGCGGATCCAATATGGCCCACTAGGTTTAGGGTATATATAAGTCGGCTTTGGCCGACTGAAACTTACTCACTTGTTTTTAGAACTGTTGCTCTGTCGGATATGACTATCGAATGAACCAATAACGTTTCGTTAATTTTAAAACTTAGGAGTTTTCTTGAAACTGAGGTTGTGTTTCTACTACGGAAAATCAAAAATTTTTTTAGTTTGGCGTGTTAACTGCTTAATGTATGTATATATAAATTAGGTTCTGAAAAAAAAACCTCCCCAAAGGAAATTCCTGTGTTCATGTTAAAATCTGTTGTTACCTACACGCAGAGAAAAAATATGGTTGGAGCATATTTACTTGCTACAATAATACTATGATTATAAAGACCATAGTTGGTTGGGGTTATCATGTAAATTATATTTTAATGATTATAAAGACCATATTATGATTTCAGAGATCATATTATGATTAGATTCCAACCATGCCAAAAAACATGCTAGAGGCAATAATGTATATGATTGGATATTTAATATTAATAAGAGTATTCACGATCCGGAGTACTTGTGCAGATTTGTACTTTTCTGCAAACATAAGCACCAAAATATACAAACCTACACAAGTACAAGACACTGCAATAACATTACCCGCAACTTTGATCACAACTTTTATGAGACAAAAGTCACTAGTGAGACTGTGACGGCTATTGCGACTACGCTAGAATAGACCTCTTAATCTTACAAAAAATATATATAAATGCTTAAATTCATTTCCAAAAATACTTCATGAAAAATTCATATACACATAAAAATTGTATATGATTAGTATATGTATGCCTTTAGAACACAAGAAATGCAAGGCAGTAGTAGCTAAACGTGCTAACGCGCTTCGACAGCAACCCAAGTATCCCAGGTTCAAATCTCGGCGCGGCCAAACGTAAGTAAGTAAGAAAAATGTATATGAACTATTATTTCTTAAATATAATATAACAATCAGCTAATATAATAACATTGAAATATTAATAATATAATTTTTGGCTGCAATCATTACATGTTTATTTTGCAAACATTGAAATATTAATAATATAATTTGAAACAATTAAAAAGTAGATGTTGAAATTCAATTGAAAGTTGACTAAAAATTGGTAACATGATTGATAGCCTCACGAAATTTATCTTTGAGGTCATCAATCGACGCTGGATTGTTGACGTAGACCTTTCACGTGGCCCCAAAGGAAGAAGTCGCAAGACCAGCGTCGATTGAAGACCTAAAAGATAAAATTCGTGAGGCTATCGAGGACATAGGGCAGCCACTTTGCGATTTGGTTATGGAAAATTTCTTGAAAAGGATATGGGCCTGTAAGGGTGCTCGTGGTGGCCATTTGGCTGATGTTGTTTATCATTATTAACGGCATACCTTCCTCTTTATTATGAAATAAACATCCGATCATTTATCTCAAAAAATTACATTTTTCTTGGAATACCAAAATAACACCTCTTATTGGAAAACCCTGTATTATCAGCAAACAGAGATAAAGTTTTGAAAAATTCACAGAAAAGTAATTATTTTTCAAACGACATTTCCTTGTTGATCGAGCGACGGAAAACCAACATATTCAAACCAACCGCTGCACTAGGCAGCTTTTTTCCAATCCAAAAGATTAACTTTTCCATCAAAGGTTGCCGTAGCAAAGAAGTTATTGAATTTGTCAGTGTTGTCAACAAAGAGAACCAAAAGAAGGAAAAACGAAAACCAAACGTTCGACTTATCCATCCCTAGGGCTGAATCGATATTTTTGGGTACCCAATAGTATCTGATACTTTTTCTCAAAAAATTGCATTTGGTGCTTTCCTTATTAGTTTCCTCAATTGAAGCCATATTTCAGTTCGTTTTCGTCATTCGAAACAATGTGTGATATATGTATTAGAGTGCTTCATGAAGATATGGGGAATTTTTGTTGCTGTATTTTTCTGAATCCACAATCTTGCCCTAGGTCCATTGTTCAAAAACGGGTGTAACCAGTGTTACCATATTTACAGATTTACTTTTTTTTTTACAGATTTGAGCTCTGTCAGATTTTAAGATTTTCTCCCAAACACCACCGATTTTTTATAAATGTAACAGATTTTACAAATGTTTACAAAATAAATTCAAATATACTCTGATTTTTACTAAAATGTATTCTTATCTCGATAAAAAATGTATTTTGAAGTAACTGAAGATATTGTAACACACAACAAGAGAAGCTAAATTTTTTCAATTGAAATCTCAATTTTGTTCTGCCATTTTGAAATTTAACGAAAAAAAAATTCGGCTAGCGCCGTTATCGCCGTCAAGGAAATGTAAATTGGCGGTTTGAAAACGTTATCTTTTTAATTCTAAAAATGTATGAGCGGTTTTGTAACAAAAATTATTTTTGCAAAATGGTTTGTTATGGCATAGGCAAAATGGTTTGTTATGCATCAAAAATGGTTGTCCTCCAGGAAAAAGGTCGGAAAGTAGTAAAATTTTTAAATATGATTTTCTCGCTTAAGGTGCCCTGGTACTCATTCAATCGGTGTTTTCAGTAGTACCCAAGTAAAAATTCTTTAAATCTCGGAAGCCAATATAACTTATTAAAGTAGGCTGTACCTAATAAACTGGCCGTTACCATATGTATATAATATTTACTAATTGGTATGAATTTAAAAACAATTTCATACAACAGATTTTTTTTGGGAAAAAAAGACTTTTTTCTTGAAAATTACAGACACTGGCATTTCGAATATTTCTTGTACTACATATTAGTACACTGAGAGGAAAATATTTTAAAATTAAACGAAAAAGTTTTAAAATTGAACGATTTTGTTTTTTAAAATAGAGCTTTGTACAGATTTGTTCAATTGGTTTTTTTAAGAACAAAGATTTGTTTTTTTAAGAACAAAGTTTTTCTGTTTGCAATTATTTTATTTATTTATATTTAGTTAACTTTCTATTTTCTCAAATACGAGACCGGGATTCGAACCCACGCCTACGAAGTTTGGATGGCGCGCTAAACGCTCAACAGGTTGGTCTACTGTAAACATTATTTAACAGAGTCTAAATGTATTATATATACATACTAGCTGGGCCCGGTCCGCTTCGCTGGGCCTAAATAATTTTTTCTTGTTGCATTGTCTGCAATGTAATGGATGAATGGATGAAAGTAATTTTTAAATATATATGTTTAATTGGTAATACTGTGGAGTTAATTTTGTACAGTTTTATAGAGAGGAAAATTGATATAGCGATTGGTATTGAAATAGCTTTTGATGAATGAATGAATGATTCGTATTGTATGTATGTATGTAGCGCAGTAAAGTATATTTGGAAGATTATTGAAATTAAATTAAATGACATGTGGTATAAGTATTTGAAACAAAGGCCGTTAATTCGGCCGGTGCAAACGACTGGATTACGATTTTTGAGCTTTGGTACGTAGCCGAATGCTCGCACAAAATGGCCCGGCAGTGTAAACACTTGAAAACGAACAAATCTGTAGATTCCGATGCTGGTGCGGAGGGAATATTCAGTCAGTGTAAACGGTTGCACGAACGGAATTTCGTTTACGATTGGGGTTCGCGACAAAAGTTGGGTTCGCTCCTACGGTCTAAGTGCACCTTCAAATTAAGTAAAAATAAGTACCTTTATCCCTTTTAGACAAAATTAAACCAAAAATTCCCTTAGGAAGGGAAATTTGCCTAAAGTTGGCTGCACTGGTTGAGCTCCCAGTCTGTGAGGAGTGTTGCCACATTGAGAGACGTTCTGCTGTGTTTTTGTAAATTTTTCTTGTGGGAAGAAAGTGATTTCTATAACTTGTTGGAACAATTTTGCAGTGCTTATTTGACGAAAAGGCCTTTTGCAGTGTGTGCATTTAAGTCAAGTTTAATTTAATTTTCATTAGCAATGGACGTCTTCTCGTAATATTAATGGCGGTTTGCCTGCATTTAGGTCCTCATAAGCCAACGCGAAATTCCGCAGCCGGTACAGCGTTTTTTTAAAGAAAATTTATAAATGATACACATTTTTAGTTGTAGCTTTGAAATTTTTCACCGCAAACAAATTTTTTTATTCCAATATCTTTGCTGGAAGAATTTTCGAGAAAATACCGCGGCGGCGGAATTTTGGGTATTTTAAGTTGTAATGAAGTACTGTGAGTAGGGTTACTGTGAAAGTGGGAGACTTTCGCAGTAAGCATTTAAGGTCGCCACACATGAATGCAAAATTTAGTTGGTGTCGTGGTACTTTTTCTTGAAAATACGATAGTGCGCTCTAGAATGATATGCATTTGTTTTTGTTTTTGTGAAATTTTTCAGCACGAAAAAATTTGTCCGAGCCGAATATCGACTTGCAATTTTTGAGCAATTTTTGGGGAAATTTTGCGGCAGTGTGTGGGGAGCTTTCAGTTGGGTATAATTTAATTTCCATTCACAATAGACATTTTTCCGTAGTTATTTGGAATGTAAATGGCAAATGCATTTAAGTGGAAATGAAGTACTGTGAAAGTGGGCGTAAAATGTGCACTGGGAGATTGGGGCAAATTATGGAATTGCGAATATGTAATACTCAAGGAGAAGCCGTGTTATTTTGGCATTGCCTTAGGATTTTTCCATTGTTGAAAAGTTACATGCAATCAAATGGAAATAACCTTAATTATTACTCCCTACTGCATTTAATGTTGAAAATACACGAAGCTGTTGAAATTTGTGATCGGTACATCGACTTGAAATACTTTAGCAAATCGATTTCATACTTTGAAAGAAACCGAAAGGTAAAAAATCCGCAGATATGGTAACACTGCTTGGGTGGGGAAAAATTAAGTCCTAGGTGGCAACCAAGTTGATTGTTGATCATATGGTATTTGCTTTAAAAGATTCACAAATGTGAGAGAAATACGTATTTTCTAACTTGTGGGCGGTAAAAGTGGACGTGTCAAAACCTATCCTATGTCACGACTCACGACCCCTAGAACACATATATATATTTTGGTGAGAATCGGTGCTGTAGTTTTCGCGTCTACTGGTGACAAACATACACGTCTCTTTTATATATATAGATGTTGTACTAAAACCATACTTTGAATTTTTTTAAAAAAAGGCTTAAAACAATGTTTTGATTTTTTGAAATATACTATGATTTTTTGAAATAGAAAAGAACAGCAGTATTATCCATTTCAAACGACTAACGAAAGAGCAAGACGATTCTAATTGAAAACATTTGTTTTAAAAATGAAAACACAAATGTACTGCAGAAAAAACTATGTTTTAAAATGAAAAATACTAGGGCAATTCATGAGTTGGTGCAAATGGTCTTGCAGAAGTGGAAATGCAAATATTTATTGCATACTTTGTCATCACAACAACAAAATATACAGATTTGCATTTCCTACGCTCGAGCAAGTTTGCAACACAGAAAACGTATAGCTTCTATATGCTGCAAATGCAACACCCAGTGCTGCCATCTTAGTGAACATTTTATGTTAATGTGCAACACTGTTTCTCACAAAAAAAATTTTAACTAATTAAATCCAAAATGAAAAGGGAAAAGCCCAACAAAAGGTGGACGGAGGAGGAGATAGAAATGATTTTTAATCATTTGCAAGAAGCTCCGCATATAATTTTCAACATAATCAAACAAAATTTATTAAAATTTCAGTAATGTCAACAAAATAATACTACCATTATTGGATGATAGGTTAGGTTAGGTTAGAGGGTAGATGGCACCATTGGAGCATAAATACTCCAATCGTGCCATCACACTTAGGCCAAAAAAAAAGTTTACCCATTGTGATGCCCGTAATTTAAGAGGTGGGATAGGCCCACACTCGTCAAACCATAAGTTGGTAATCCAACCACCCAGAATTTCGTACAAAGGCGAGCATATCACGAAGGGGTTTATCAGATAACTCCGCCAGGTCATCGAAAAAGTATTCCCCAAGGGTTCTACGCCTAAGATGTTGTAGACTTGGATATCGACAGAGGAAGTGGTGGGTATCTTCCTCGACTTCCTCGTCCCCGCAGCCCCTACAAACGTCATTTTGGGTAAGACCAAGTCTCCTAGCATGAGCTCCTAAAAGGTTGTGACCCGATAATGTGCCCATGAGGACAGATATGGATTTCCTATCAAACTGCAGGAGCTTGACCGTACGTCCTTCATTGCGTAGTGGCCATAGTTTGCGAGAGGTCTCACAGGTGGAGAGTTGTCTCCATCACAACATCCTGCCTCGCAAACTGTTTTTCTAGTCGTTCCCTAATACTACAGAGTGGGATTTTTACAGAACGGTCCGCTAGGTCAGCACTAATTGCCGAACCTTTCCGAGCCAATTCATCGGCTGCTTCATTTCCAGGTATTCCCTCATGCCCCGGCACCCAGCAGAGCCTAACGCGATGCTGTGAGCCAAGAACCTCCAGCTCTTCGCGACAGCGCCTGACAAGCTTTGACTTGATGTAAACGCTTTTATTGCTGCCTGGCTATCAATGAAAAAGGTGATATCATCATGTGGTATCTCCACCATTGAGGTCGCCTTGGTTGGACCCATCAGTGAAGACTGATATGGGTACGTTTCTTGATAGGTCATTTCCCTCCCACTCTTTCCTGGTGGGAAAGTGACTGGAGAAGGGAATATTGAAGTCTGGGTATGGCGGCAGGTAGTCAGAGCTGATGTCGTTCCCAAGATGTCGTTGCATTATGTCTGAGTGCCCCGTCGAGTTTCTATGCCAGGTTTCTGTCTGGCTTATTCTTAAGGCACTTTTTGCTGCATATTCTTGTGTATATAGGTCTAGAGGTAGAAAATTAAGAATTGTCTCGAGTCCTGCCGTCGGTGATGATTTCATCGCACTAGATATTCATGTACATGCTATTCTTTGTATTTTTGTCATTGCTTTCAGATTAGTGGTCTTGCTGGCTGATTTCCACCACACGAGACAACCGTAGGTCAGTATTGGTCTAACGATGGCTGTATACATCCATGAGATGATTTTGGTGCGTGGGCCCCACCTTCGTCCAAAAATTCTACTACAGGTGTAAAAGGCAATTGACGCCTTTCTAACCCTTTCTTCTATGTTTAATTTCCAGTTCAGTTTCCAGTCTAAAACGAGACCCAGATAGCGGGCGCTTTCTGAGACTCTGAGAGGGATCCCCTCTATAGATGGTGGTCTGAATTGTGGAATAGTTCGTTTGTTCGTGAATAGGACAAGTTCGGTTTTTTGGGGGTTAACCCCCAGTCCACATTTCTTAGTCCAGTCGCTCAGTTGTTTCAGTGCTACTTCTAGTATATCGCTGATGATCGGAAGGAATTTACCCGTTGCTAGTAGTACAACATCGTATGCGTATGCGGTCACCTTTATCCCACTCTTCTCAAATTCAATCAGTATTTCATTTAGTACCAAGTTCCACAGAAGTGGTGAGATGACACCGCCCTGCGGGGTACCCCGAGAGGCAGTCGCCTCCATGTTCGTGTTCCCAAGTTCCCTTCTGATTTTCCGCTGGCTTAACATGCTAACGATCCAGTCTGTTAGGGCAGGCTCGATATTCGCGTGTGTTAGCGCCCTACTAACCGCACTTACGTTGACATTGTTGAATGCGCCCTCAATGTCTAAGAATGCAGCTAAAGTGTACTCTTTATAAGAAAGATTCTTTTCAATGGTTCTGACGACGCAATGCAGCGCCGTTTCCACACCCCTCCCTTTCGTGTATGCATGCTGTGCCGAGGATATGTCACAAGGTCTCAGCTTGCTACGAATATAAAAGTCTATGAGTTTTTCGAAAGTCTTCAGTACGAAAGACGTCAGGCTGATGGGCCTAAAATCCTTCGCTAGTGTGTGGCTGGCTTTGCCCGCCTTAGGAATAAAGATAACATTAACTTGCCGCCAAATTGCTGGGATGTGCCCGAGCTTAAGGCTGCTCAAGAACAATTCCTTAAGAATTGGTGTCATAATATTCTTGGTCTTCTGCAGCATTATCGGGAGTATCCCGTCACTACCAGGAGATTTATAGGGCGAAAAGAGTCAATCGCCCAGTTTATCTTTTCCTCAGTAACTAAACCTTCAGGTATACCATTACTTGTGGTCGCTGTTCTACTCGCGTCCGCATCTTCCTGATTAATATCACAACCTGGAAATGCGTTTCCAGCAGAAGCTGTAGAGTCTCAGAGCACGATTCGGTCCATCGCCCATCGTTTCGCTTGAGGAATCCAGGTATAGCTGGTGCTTTCGAGAGAAGTTTTCTTAGCCTTGCTGAGTCAGAGGAATTTTCTAAACCACCACAGAAATCCTGCCAAGACGTTTTCTTGGCGTTCCTTGTAGCGGTTTTGAATTTCCTTGTACTCGTTTTCGTATCTATTTCAAATTCTATTATTCTATGATCAGAGAACGAGGCCTCAGGGGAGACCATCCACTGGTTTATAGATATAGAGTCCGAATTATTCGTTAATGTTATGTCAAATACCTCCCTCCTATTTCTAGTAGTAAAGGTGGGCTCTCTGCCCTTGTTCGCAATAATCAGATTCTTTTTGATTATATATTCAAATAAAGACCCACCCCTTACATTTGTGTCACTGCTACTCAACTGAACACGGTGTGCATTGGCGTCACAGCCTTCCCGCTCGGCCTTCACGATCAGTGAGTTGGTGTCATTCGACGGCGGTGGATTCACTAAGTCGTGCGGCATATTTATGGAGGCGATGACGAGGGAAGGAGACCCGCGCCTTTCGCACATTACTGCCGTCTGATCAGGGGTGCTAAAAGAAGGTAGGAGATATACAAACCTTTGTCCTCGCATATGTTAGCTCGGAGTAACCAAGGTTCCTGTATGAGGGCGACGTCTACGTTCTTGCTCGCCATTAGCGAGACAAGATTTGCGCTAGCCGCTTTGCTGTGATGAAGATTAATTTGTATTAGATTCATGGCAGTAGTGGCATTGTACTTACTTTTCTGGGTGGCTCCACAACTGGCCTCAGTTTGCATCGGGTAACCCCTATGCGCACCTTGAAGTTGCATTTCCGTAGAAGCGGCATCGACTTTGGGCTAACGAGTACCACCACCTCTGTGCCCGCCTCCGTTCGCTCAGCAACCTCCACGATCTCCCATTCAAGGCTTTTCAGCTCAGGGTTCAGGTGGCGTAGGTTGCGTTCGATACGTTCCCTTGGAAGATGTGGTCCCGGGATCATCAGCTTGAACTTCTGTTTTGCGAAGTCCAGGATCGCATTTTTGTCGGCAACGCGCAGGTCGGCATGAGCCCACGGTGCAGTTGTGTTGGCGACAAATGCCTCGAGCCATTTCAGCGTGTCCGCATCAACACACTGAAGCATCTTAAAACCCTTGATTGTGGTCAGCTGGCCGAAGAGAGGGATATGCTTCCCCTTCTTCAGGATAGCATCATTCACACCCTCAAGGATTCTGAGCTCTATCAGTTGCCACTGGTCCTCTGTCAGTCGACGTTCGGGGTTCCCGTAGTCAACCACAGCGACCCTAAGACCGTCCTGTACGACGTCTGCAACGGTTCTTCGCTTTTTGTTGCAGGCCACCGGCGGCGACACCGTATCGTCGTGCCTGCCCCTTTTTGGAGTTTCCGCCACTGCGCCCGATTTCTCTGGAGCAGTAGTGGTCCATCTGAGTTTACCCGCCGCTGAGGGTAAATATATACACTTAAAAATGTGTGTTATGTGTAAAATTGATAAATAAAAAAAACACACATTCATGATTTTGGCATATTCTATTAACACGCATGCGTGTTTTTTAAAAGCACTTACAGTGTTTATACACGCTAAGTTGTGTGTAAAATGTGTCTACAAGTTTTACACACTTTAGGTGTGTATGAATAACACATTTCACTTTGCAGTGTATAAACCGACTAGTCGCTAGCAAATCACCGAGGCTTTATCAATGGCCATAATCGACCGCAGACCTAAATCACCGAGGCTCCATCGTTAGCTTTCGCTACACAGAGGGAAAAAAATCAGAACTGCGTTGTTATGATTTAAAACGGGTATCGTTACGAAAAATTCAACACCGCACAGTGAACAGAGTTAACAGAGTCTAAATGCATCATAAACAATGCTGGGCAGTAACTAGTTAATTAGTTAATAGTTAATTAGCGAAGTTAAATTATTGGTTAACTTTTGACGTTTCAGTTAATTTCGAAAACCATTAACTTTTTCATTTAGCTAAATTAAATTTCTTCGATTAACTAGCATTAGTTAATTTTTAAAGGAACATGATTATGCATCCACTTGTCATTCAATTTTGATATTATTTAACGAAATAATTAAATATTTGTTCTCAACCGAACTTCAAACTCAGTCGGACCAAATTATTTATTATTTTTATTTTTCTTTATTTTTGCAAAAAAAAACCGATCTGCATCAAATCTCGGTAAGTAACAAAAATTTATACCATTTCTTTATTTCGTAAATAAAATATAACGATGTTTAAAAAAAAAATGTTGAGTAAAAAAAATATAAATGGAAATTTAATTTGAAATTAAAATTTTTTAGGTAATTCTAAAAATAGGCCTTTCCAACTTTTTTTGTATTTTCAATTCATGAAATCATAAACATTTCAGTTGCAAAACAAAAATTTTCAAAGCGTTTGGGCTGTGTCCTGTTCTAGGATATAAAATCCTTCGTATAATTTTGTCAAAATTTTTCTGAAATGACGACTTTAACACTTTAATTATTATCAGCCTAGCGATATATACCGATTCCCAAAAAATCTACGACCGCAATTCGCCCTGGATATCCCTTTAATGTTTGATATTGAAATTGTTATATTGGTGATAATAGTTTCCACGTGATCCATCCTAAAGGGACAAATAAATGAAACTACAGATTTATAAACAGAAAAAAAAAACGTCGGTAAAATTAACCCTTTCGCTACATGTTTTTCATTTCGAGCCTTAAAAATCTATTATCCGGCTATTATTGCTACTACTGATGCTAATAGTGATAAAAAATCAAAATTTGAAAAAAAAGTTATTTGAAAGTAGTTTTTTGGAATGTTGCCATATGGCAACAAATTTGCTTAACGGTCTAAAAATGTTCAATATAAAATTTATTGCATATGTACTTAAATTTATATAAGCTTATGTATTACATTTAAAATTGAATTTTTTTAACAAAAAAAAATTTGTTCATAAAAAATACATTAAATATATTTACGTTTACTTATATATTAAAGTTATTCAAAGTCAAATTCATTGTAAGAGTCCATTTATTTACATCAATTATATTCATGACAGTTCAAAATAAATTTTTTTTTAAGATAAACCTTTTTTACATATAATATGTATAATGCATACAATAGTTATATAATACAAAAATGCAACACGTGCATTTAATTTTTGAATTTTTAAAAATGCAAACATGTAGTATGACTATTTCTTTAATTTATTGCATCAACACTTTTTTAAAAATAATTTTTTTTAAACAATTAATTTTAAATTTCTGAAGTGATGTTTTCGGTAAAAAATTTCTCGCGTCAATATGGTGCAATAAAAACGGAAATTGTTGCTATTCAACAAACCGAAAAAAAAAATGTTTATACAGAAATAATAAACCAAAGAAAAAATGGCATTAACTTTTTTTTTGTAAATTGTACCGAGGCTGGTCCACGTAGTCTTAAAGTGTGATGTTGCCATATGGTAACAAATTCGCGAAAGGGTTAACCGAAAAAAATTGTTAATGTACAACTTTTCAAAATGTATGAAAATTGTACCGTGCTGGTAGGCTGATAAACCGAAAAAAAATTGTTAAAATAAATCGTCAAAATTCGACACAAAGAAGTTCTAATAATCGAAAAAATTGTTGTTATTGTAAGTTCTTTTACCTCAATTGTTGGTTAAATGTGGATTTTTCACCAATATACTGAAAAATTTACAACTTAACCGAGAAAAAAACGGTGCAATAAATTTACCATCTCTCATTTTTACCCTCATTTTCGGTTAGATCTTAGGGAAATTTTCAATCTCTTTGATAAACTCAAAAAGAACTACTACACTTACCAGCTCAAAAGCTCCAAAGGTCTCTCAGTCGTACTGAAAGGAATTGAATCTTTCGTAGAATGTGACGAAATCTAAACTGCTCTAACCCATGAAAGCTTTGAAGTAAAGTCAGTATTCAATAAACAAAATCGAAATAAAGTCCCACAACCCCTATTCCGTGTGGAACTAGAGTTCGACTCAAAAACTCTTAAAAAAGGTGAACCCCACCCAATATACTCTCTGCGATATCTCGTGCACCGCAGAATGACAATTGAAGAACCCCGCAAGCGCCGTGGACCGATTCAGTGAAATAACTGCCAAGAATATGGGCACACAAAGTCTGCTCACTTCCCAGCGTGTGCGTAATTTGTGGAGACCTTCACGAAACAGGTATGTGTACAAAAATAAAGGAAGATTCGACTATTAAAAAATGTAGTAATTGTGGTGGCAATCACACTGCAAACTATAGAGGCTGCGCAGTTTATCAAAGTTTTTTAAACAAGACGGTTAACTCGACTCAAAAAGAGGAAACAAGGAAAACCCCAAATTTTCCCCCGCAACCCGATGGTCCATCTCTTGTAAGCACCAATAGAAAACAAGATGTTTCCTACGCCAGCTCCTTAAAAAGCGGTGACTCTGTTCCTGTAAACTTTCAAACTGCTCCTCCTAGTAGTAGCCTTGAACAAACTCTACAAATGTGTCTGCAAAATACGTCTCAATTTATGTCTGGTATAATGCAAGAAATGATAAAAATTCAAAGTATTTTACTACAACATCTCATGTCTAAACCATGAATGGTTTAAAGATATCATTCTGGAATGCAAACGGCCTGTGTCTTCACAAACTAGAACTTCTCGAGTTCTTGAAAGAGTCCAGCATAGACGTTCTGCTAATTTCTGAAACTCACTTCACTGGAAAACTCTTTTCTACTTACCAGGATATAGACTCTATGACACAAAGCATACAAGCGGAAACGCCAGAGGTGAAACCTCCATTTTCATGAAAAGTCGGATAAAACATTATGCTCTCCAAAATTATTGCACAGAATATATTCAAGCAACAAGTATTTCTGTCGATGAATACTTAAAAGGCCTAACAAAAACAGCTATATACTGCCCGCCCAGACACAAAATATCTGAGCAACAATTCCAAACTTTTTTCCATTCTCTTGGACAAAAGTATCTCGTTGCCGGCGATTTCAACGCCAAACATACATATTGGGGTTCTCGCCTTATATCGCCAAAGGGCAGGCTGCTGTTCAATACTGTCAACAGACTCGGCCTTGACGTGATCTCTTCTGGCACGCCAACTTACTGGCCAACCGACAGTCGCAAAACCCCTGTCCAAAATTCATTGGACAGCACGAGAAAAGAAAACCAAACTCTTCAATTTGGGTGTAAATTCAATTCTGATTTTATTATTGCCCAACGGCGATATTTATACTAATCCGTTACAGTAATATCTACAAATAGGGATTGCAATACCGGAGTACATTTCCAAAACCGGTATTTCGGTATTGACTTTCATCAAAACCGGGATCCCGGTTTCAAAACCGGTATTCTTGTTAGAACAAAATATGTGATAAAATGAATTCCAGTTTATAAAATTCAATTAACTTTTGTTTAAATAAAAATATAATAAAAAATATAGCATAAACAAAGAAAATAAACACAAAGATATTTAAGTTTACATTTGTATAGTAAGTTATCTTCTTTTCTTTTTTATATATATAAAACAAAGTCACGAAATGTGTTACTCATCGCATCAGAAATGAACGGAGCGCCCGATTTGGTTCATTTTGTGTTGTCTTCTTCTCGGTTGCCGGAATCTATATCGGTCAAGATAACCCGGAAAATTCACCGGAAAAGTGTGAAAATCGTGAAAATAGCCAAATTCTCTGCATAGTTCTGGGTCGCCTTCATATACTTCTACGCAAAAGCTTGCATATCTTCAGGATCATCATTATTCGTTCTCAAGCACTTGCGCACACCATTGCATACTTTCTGGGGTTACCATAATTTTACTTTCAGTTAGCATTTCTTTAATAGATTACACGTGGCGCCGGCGTGAGATGTTTGTTGCATTCATAACATGTGACATCGCGATGAGATGTTTCTTGCACCGCCGACGGCAGATATTCACATTAATTAATTAACTATTGAATTGAATTTAATGTTGAATATATTTAGACGAAATTTGGCACGGAGTTGTATAAAATCTTTTCCAAGCTATATGTCAAATATAGGCATAACTGTTGAAGGGGAGCGGCACCGCTTACACATGAAATTTCCCAACTGACGTGATTCACCCAAAAAAAGTCCAAGGACGCCCTCAGAAGCTGGCCGAATCCCAACTGACATGATTCACCCAACAAAAAAGTCCAAGGACGCACTCAGAAGCTGGCCGAATCCCAACTGACATGATTCACCCAAAAAAAGTCCAAGGACGCACTCAGAAGCTGGCCGAATCCCAACTGACGTGATTCACCCAAAAAAAGTCCAAGGACGCACTCAGAAGCTGTTATAATCCCACCTGAGATGATTCACCCAACAAAAAAGTCCAAGGACGCACTCAGAAGCTGGCCGAATCCCAACTGACATGATTCACCCAACAAAAGTCCAAGGACGCACTCAGAAGCTGGCCGAATCCCAACTGACGTGATTCACCCAAAAAAAGTCCAAGGACGCACTCAGAAGCTGTTATAATCCCACCTGAGATGATTCACCCAAAAAAAGTCCAAGGACGCACTCAGAAGCTGGCCGAGTCATTGTTTTGATCGTTGTCATTGTTTTGATCGTTTTAAGCACTCGGTGTTGTCATTGTTGTCATTTTTTGGAGAAAATGAGTACAGTACTTGTGTTGATGAGAACAAAACAAATGTTGTCAAGTCATTATTTTTCATGAGAGACCGACAGTGCTTGTGATTAAATAAATGAAGTAAATTTTTTACATTGAAATAGTGTACAGTTTTCTGAAATAGAAGTAAGTACATTTGTACAGATGTCTACTACACACATAAATGAAAACTACGACAGTTATTATTGGCCACCCTGTATGTTTTTGTAATGCCGAAATACCGGTATTGGGTTTTTCCTAATGCCGGTATTACGGTATAGGATTTTTGTCCGGGATCCCGGTTTCGGTAATACCGGTGTTGCAATCCCTAACTACAAATATACTTATTATCTATTCTCAGCACAAGAAAGCCAGAGATAAAAATACGCTATAGCGTTGGTCTTCTTATGTACATACAGTGGAATTGTTATCAGTTATGCTCGCAACAGAATAGCAAATACAGTTTTGGTATCCGTATGCTTACATTAGGAGATAACAATTTACGAGTATTTGACCGCGAAGGGTCCATATGGCAATGCTACATGCGCGAGTTGATAAGAACATTTGAATTGCACTTTCTTATCTTACATGATTGGTATAGAATAACAATGTGTTCAATAACTATTGGACAACCCCCGATGTCATTGACTTTGCCCGCCCAAATCCTAAATAGCTCAACTCGCAGCTATGCAAAATGTACCCTAAAGGATATAGAGCAGCTAATAAAAATAAAAGGAAAATACGTCGCGTATGTCAAAACAACAGATCCCCAAGTCTGAAAAAACAACTCAACGAATATCATTAACCGAATAGTATTCGTACAAACGGTAACTAATCGGACGTTCGATTAACCGGTTTTTTTATTATTCGAATAATTTCAAGAGCCCTGATCGAAACTCTTCGAAAAACTTTTAATAAAATTTATATTATCCAAAATTACAGAAACAAAAGTGATTCCCGATCACCAATTTAGTTTTCGAGAAAAACATGTCACTTTCGAGCAAGTGCACCATATTGTAGACTCAATAAAAATCACTTTCACAGTACTGCTCCGCTGTTTTCCTCGAATTCACCCAGGCATTCGATAAAGTCTGGCACGAATTACTTATTTACAAATCACAGCATATTCTCCTCGCCAATATGCACTGCGTACTTAAAAACTATCTCACGAATAGAAAATTTGTAGTAAAATATAATAGCTTTGTCTCTCGAAAATACGAAATACTGGAAGGAGTACCACAAGGCAGTGTCCTCGCGCCCCTGCTATATATTCTCTATACTGCAGATATGCCCAAAAGTGATAGAACTCTTATATCTTATCTCAAACCCAGACATGGCAACTCTTTATGTGCAGAAACATTTGGACACTCTAAGTAATTGGAAATTTCATAACAATTTTGACATATTTATACAAAGGATTTTATGCCCTAGAACAGGACTGTACCCACAAAGCCCTAACCCTTTGGAGGATTTACTATACTAACCTAATACTTGCACCTAGTGAAGAAATTTTCACGGCCTCAGACCATGAATCCAAAATTGTTGCATAGTGCAATCAGCCGCATATCTAAATCACCCAGGTTTTATCAATACCCATAACCGATCACCGACCACCAGCGCAGCAGTCATTTATCCATCTACTTATACTTATATATATCTACATCAGCTAATTAGTGAGTAAGAAAACAAATCTGAATAAATACATATATCTACACAGAAGGAAAAAAATCAGAACTGCATGGTTATGATTTGAAACGGCTATCGTTACGAAAAATTCAACACCGCACAGTTCTAAAACACAACTGAAACAGTTTCACTTTTTGAAGATTGTATGAGTTACTGGAGCGTGGATTCGAATCTCAGTCAGACCAAATTTGTTTTCGATTCTTTTTTTTTATTATTATTTTTTTTATATATTTGTGCCAAAAAAAACCGATCTGCATTTGCCGATTTTAATTTTGTTGCATTTTTGAGGTACTGAAAGTCGATTTCAAGAAATCTAGAGTTAGCGCAGCAAAACAAACCCCGAATTCGTGACCAGCGACCCCTCAAAAAAAAAGAATACCAAAAGTAATGTGTTGAAAAGGAAAAAAAACTGAGATTCGAACCCACTATCCGAAAAAATAAAACTGTTTTCAGTTATATTTCAGAACTGGAACTGTTTCAAATCCTAACCAAGCAGTTTCATAGTATATGTATGCAGTTAAAACATTGCAAAATACACACAGCGGTAGGCAAGCGTGCTAAGGGGGGCGTTTGTGAATCCGAATGGCCAGGGTTCAAATCTTGGTTAGTAAACAAAAATTTAAACCATTTCTTTATTTCGTAAATAAAATATAACAATGAAATATCAATAAATAATGTTGTTTAAAATAATAATTTAGAGTAAAAAAAATACTAAATTAAATTAAAATTTTTTTTAGGTAATTCTAAAAATAGGCATTTCCAATAACCTTTTTTGTATTTTCAATTCATGAAATCATAAATATTTCAGTCGCACAACAAAAAATTTCAGTCTTGAAACAACAATATTTGCGCCTCAATTCATCAATGTGGCGTTTCAATTCATTAATGACGTGTATGAGACGTGTATGAGACGTGTATGTTTGGCACCAGTAGACGCTGAAATTTCTGTACAGATTCTCACCAAAATTTATATATGTTTTATATGAGTCATGAGTCGTGAGGTGGAATAGGTTTTTACACGCCCACTTTTACAGCCCACAAATTGTTTCCCAAAGGTGGCGTCCAAACAGGGTTTTAAATTTGGTGAAATTTTTACCTTTCGGTTTCAGTCAAAAAATTTGCTTATGGGATAAGTTTAACAATGCAACTAAAAAAGTTTTTTAGGTCCAGCAAAGCAGGTCGGGCCCAGCTAGTATACTATATTATCCATATACTGGTATATCGCATTCTTTTCCTGCCGAAGGTAATTGGTCCTTCGGTGTATTCTGGATAGCCGTGAGTCACACCTTAACGTTTCCAAGTCTTTTTCAAATTTGTATACCCTAATTTATATCCGTCCGTCTGTCAGTCAGTCCGTCCTCTTTTATTGTATAAGTAAACACAATTGCAGGAGCTAGAACAAAGCTGGGGGTCCAAACTTTGGAGTTATCATTTTTAGGCCCTACAAGGAGTTGGTATTGAAAATGGGCGGGATCGGTCGACTGCCACGTCTACCTCTTCCTCTAAATTAATTCCGCTGAAATAGTTCAAGCTTTGTATATGGGGGTTTTTGGGGTGGCACACTGGTCGGAGAGACGATTCTAGGTGGACAAAGCTCAAAAAAGATATTTCAAAATATAAAACAAGAATGCAACAAATCGTATTTAAAAAAAAATATTTTCTGAGGAAAAAGTGTGTTTTCTGGTAAGTTCTTATTTGTTTAAATTATTTACTATCTTATATCATAGACCGGGAAAAGTGTGGATTAACCGGGATCAAGCTGAAACATAAAAAAAAACAGTGATTCCCTAACATGTGTACTAGACTGGCCGGTATTTTACCTTTTTCTCTACGATTTGAAACCGCCGGGCGGAATATGTTTCCTTTTGGTCTAAAAACGTCCCAAAAAATTTGGGGCCGATCGGATAACGTTTAGAAGTGGCGCTCAAGGCTAAAAGGTGCGAAAAACATGCAAAACTGGCTAACATTTGCTCAGATTTCAAACTGCTCCATGTATATATTTTCCTTTTGGCCTAAAATACTTCCATTTTGGGGGTGCGCCCCTGAATTTTATTTAGTCAAAAAAGGTATAAAGGGGCGCACCCCCTAAATATTATCCGATCGGCCCCAAATTGTTTGGAAGTATTTTAGGCCAACAGGAAAATATATACATGGAGCTGTTTGAAATCAGAGCAAAAATGTTTTTCAATATTGACCATTAAAAGGGGGCAACTGCTCAAAATTACCCACAGGGGGGCAAAATCCAAAAATTTTTAATTTTGGTTTTTTTCCAGTATATTTGTGATTCCGAAACGTATTTTTATTTATTTTATTTTTGTACCGTGTCCGCAGTGGTAGCTGCGTTTTACCAAAATGTTTTTTTTTGCACGTATTTTTCTGGATCTAAAACGATTTTAAAAATTGCCTTTTTTTGCCCCATATAAATGTTAGCCCGTTTTGGCCTATTTTTTGCATCTTTTAGCCTTGGGCGCCACCCCTAAACGTTATCCGATCGGCCCCCAATTTTTTTTGGGGCGTTTTTAGGCCAAAAGGAGAAATATTTCGCCCGGAGGTTTGAAATCTATTTTTAACGGCCAGTCTAATGTGTACTTCATTTTCTCCAAATATACTACTGCAAATATTTTCCAAGTTGGAAGGTACAGGCAAAATAAGGTACACACTATTTGATTTTTTTAATGGAAGCTGCCACGCCCATTTTATTAATTTTGCCCATTTGTTAGCAATTCATCAGAGAGTGCCAAAAAATATACCAAACCAATTTGAATACATATTCCTGCATTGAAACACACTTTAAACCACTATTGAATTTTTATACCATATGGATAAGTATATATATTTTTGATTAGCATAACTTCCTCAGTCGATTTAGCCATGTCATTATTACTGTATTCGATTCGAAATGGATTTTTACATGGTCCGAGCTTCCAAAATGGGGTCTTGAGATCAAATTTTTTGAGTGGATTGGAAATTTTTTTAGAAAGGGATTTTAAACGTGGTCCGAGTCTCCAAAACCACCTGTAAATGGCTCAAAATAGGGTCTTAAGACCAAATCTTTTATATTCGAGGTACTTCTAAATGTATCATATTGGGTGGGTGTATTTCAGCTTCGGCATAGCCGAAAATAGTTCACTCTCTAGTTTTAATTAAAGTTGACACGCCCAGTTTTTAATATTGCTCCCTTTTTTGCGAAACATTAGTGAGTCTGAAAAAGTAATCCATACCGTTTTTTTATGAGAGCAGCCACGCCCACTCTTCCACTCTTCCAATTTTTTAAATTTTTTTTGGCAGAACTTTAGGGACCAGAAAAAAATATTACACACAAATTTCAGAATTTTTTTGTCCAGCTAGAATCGAATTTCTGACCAGTATGGTCGCTGATTTTTAATTTGATGTCGAATTATCCAAATTCAAGATGGCGGTTGAAATTTTAAGATTTGTCTTTCTTATTTTAAGATTGAATTTACAACAACAGGCTAAAAACTAGAGATTAACCCTGATCGACAGTAGTTTTTTCGCAAACCCCAAACATTTACTTTTTGAGGTTTTTATACTGCAACTTTTGAATGGATACACCGATTTTATCCTACAACAGCGGTGGGGTTGTCCATTAGAGCTGTCCAAAAAGCTGTTTTAGAGCTGTTTTTATTTTTATGAAAATGTTTTTTAATTATTTCTAGGGGGTTTCCGCCAAAAATGCTCAAATATGGTTTTTTTCTCGTATTTTTCTTGATCTAAAACGAACTGAAAATTTGTGTTTTTTTTTCCCCCCATACAAGTGTTAGCCCGTTTTGGCCAACTTTGGGGCCTTTGCGGGCCGGGTTGTTGTTATCGGATCGACTTGAAATTTCAAACTTAAGAGTTTTGGGTGTATTTGCATTATTTAAGCCGCTTTCGAAACAAATCGGGCGACTCTACTGTCCATAAACCAGAAACGCCGTGTTTAGGGGGGAGGGAGTTGAGGAAATGTCTACATGGCGTTAGGTGAGGTTAAAATAATTATTTTTATAAATTACTAAAAAAAAATTCACAATGCCTAAAGATTAATTAATGTCCCCAACTATTCCAGCTCAAGCTTTAAATATTAAATATAATGTTCCAATATCTTTATGATTAGTTGAAAATAGCCATTGTCGCGCTTCAGCCATTTAAGTTTAGGCAATAAATTTTAAATCTATTTATAAGAGTTATTATCAAATATATATATGATTTTTAGGGCTTACACGAAATATTACGTAACATTTTTTATCGCAGTTATATTGTTCACACAGCCATCGACAGCCAACCGGACATATTTGAAAGTTAATTGAATACCCAAAAACTTACATGGTACACCCTTTTTTAAATTTAAACTAGAATAAAAAATTATATTAAATAAAATGTTGTGCTAAATTAAAAAAAAACTATGCTTGTATTTTGCAATTTTGCAACGAACCCGACGTGATGACGAAAACCGGAGAATATGGTCGTGTTTAGAATGGTCCATGTATAAATAAAAACTTTACGAGATTATAAGTAGTCAACACAGACCGTTTCAAAAACTTTGGAACTGTCCGATTGCGCCTGTGTAACTTTTTATTTTTCTATCGATACCATAAATGGCCAAATGTACAAATCTGTCATGTTCAGAAGTAGCTTGCGACAAGTAATTTCCAATAGTTTCCTCGCTCCACCATATTCACAGAAGCAGTATAGAAGTATCAGAACTAGGGATATTCAAATGCACTACGGTCGGTTCATGTTCATCTTCAGGACAGGTGGTGCATATATTGCGGTAAATATTTTTCCTCGAAGAAGGAACTCCAAACGCATAAAAGCTGCTGTGCTTGTCTACATGGCGTTACATGAGGGGGAGGTTGTAAAACCGGAAAAAATGAGGTTCGTGGTTTATGGATAACACCTAAAATAGCAAAAATTTTAACTTGTTAAATTTTATAAGGAAATACAAAAAAATCCTGACCCCGTTCGGTTTTAGCTTTGGAGAATACATATGTCATACGTTAACACCTCGTAACTGAACATTTATTTCTTTGAGTTATCTACATAAAAAAATGTTAGTTACGAGGTGTCAACGTACACTGAGAGGAAAATGTTTTAAAATTAAACGAAAATGTTTTAAAATTGAACGTTTTGATTTTTAAAACAGAGTTTTGTACAGATTTGTTCAATTTCAAAACACGTGTGCTAAAAACAAATGAAAAAACGCAAATGTAAAATTTTTTGATTTTTTTAAATACAAAAGAACAACAGTATTATCAGTTTCAAACGACTAACGAAAGAGCAAGACGATTGAAATTGAAAACATTTGTTTTAAAAATGAAAACACAACTTAACTGCAGAAAAAACTATGTTTTAAAATGCAAATTGAAAAAAAATATGAAATTTTACAACATGTTTCTTCTTTCAGTGTATGACCATTGATATATGCTAGGGATGTGACGGATGTGAATTTTGTGGAGGCGGATGCGGATGTTTGAAAATGACATCCGCGGATGCGGAGACGAATGCGGATGCGGGTGTTTTCAACAATTTTTTCTAAAAAACTTAATTTTTTGCGCTTTTTTAATTTTTGTTGTGTATTTTGGCGTTCTGAAACTGAATGTGACAAAATTTTGGCACAGATCGCCTATAGTTTCTGAGAAAAAACCTATAAGCTATAAGTTGAAAAGACCCGCATACATGCGGATGTCATGTCGCGGATGCGAATGCGGGTGCGGATGTTTTAAATGTGTGATTTGCGGATGCGGATGCGGAGGCGGAGGCGGAGGCGGATGCGGAGCTCCGTCACATCCCTAATATATGCAACTGAAATTTGACCTAAAATACATGTATCTCGAAAAATTAAATTGGCCATATTTGAGATTATTTTAAATATTTTTTTTGGGTTTTCTTATTTTTTTTAATAATTATATAAACCATATAAAATATCCGAAATCGGTAAAAATAAGTGAAACGGACCACTTCTAAATTTTTTGTCTCGGATTTTTAAGATAATGATGTTTTCCGATAGAGGTACGAATAAATTTTCGCCCCCACCCAAAATGTTTTCGAAAAATTCCGTCTATTTCGCGAATAATCGCGATTTTATTATTTACACTGAGCGAACAAACGTATAGTAGAATTAAATATTTTTTATTTAAATGTGATTTGAATATTTTAATATTTGGAAATCAGTATCTCATGTAGAAATTCAATACGCGCGTATTTAAATGTTTTCTATAAATAAAAAAAGTCATTGCCTCCAGTCTTGAACCTACGACCTCTGCAAATTGGAAATAAGAAATTCACACTGATCTATCACAGGCATAATTTTTCTGTGTCTAAACTATAAAATATATATGAAGCAGAAAATCTGCGGCGAGCTTTTAGATGCACTTCCATATAAGGTAGAGAGGTGAAATTTGGTACACAGATAGAACTCGGTGCATTCTATTTGCGGTCCATCAGAGGCGTAGGGGGCCGTGGGGGGACTCAAACCCCTTTTTCTTAAATATGCCATAACTTCCAATTCCTACAGGCTACAACGATGAAGGTGGTAGGTGGGTTCTTATTGACAAAATGAAATTTAATATCCTTTGGAAAGGGGTGTGGGGGCAAAGGGGAGCGGGATGGAGCCAATTTAAAGTTCTAACTTTCGTATTTTTTAAGCTACAGAGCTGAAATTTTGTACTTAAGTTCGCATTCGGGAAAAAGAGTAGAAAAGGGGAAAAAGGGAAAGGGGGGAGAAAAAATATAATTTTTAATAAAAAAAAGGGGAAAATAAAAAAAGACTAAAAAACATTTTTTTTTAAATATAACCCTTTAACCGACTAAAAAGCAGAAAATAAATTTGGCGACTTCAAAATCTGCAATGATATTAGAATTTAAAGGAAATTCAACCTCTTCAATTGAAAAGTTATTCCAAATTATGTGGTCACACAAGCTATTAAAAACTTTAACGAACATTTAAAAAAATATTTTTGTCTTACTCTCCGTTTGAAAAATGAGACATAGTGCATGTTGTAGGTCTTGTCAAATAAGAAAAAGTTCCATACCAAGAATTTCAAATCCACCTACAAAATGTGGTCTTTTGACTAAAAAACAGATTCTCAGAGCTCCGATACTACTTTTCTTATAAAACTTGCTATGGAAAGATAACAGGTAGTCCTTTTCAAAAACCTATACACCGATTGGTAAGAATAAAAGATCTAATAACTAGTATCAAATCCATTTCGAAATAAATTTTTTTACATTTCTATTTTATGTTTTACATATATTTTGTTTATTGAAAACTCAAAAGCCTAATAAAATCTGCGTCCAATGGTGCCAAGCAAACTCGAAATCCGGTAATATTTGACCAAATTAAAATTATTGTTAAATAAGTGCACCGGGCTAAGCCCTGTTAAAGTGCCCATCATATTCCACATAGTCCATCCCACAGTTTAGACAATTTGGGCTTTTTTAAAATTGTTGATTGTTTAAATAAATACATAAGCAAATATTTGAAGCCATAAGCAGAGCTGTCTACAATGCACTTTAATTACCGTTCTGTTGCCGCCCTTGCGGCGTCTCCACTATAACAATATCGATGTCACCTACTACACTCAAAGAATTTTTTTGTTCGTAAGAAACGAAAAATTAGACAAAAATACATTTGTTTGCTGTTTCGTTTGCGACCAAATTTTTTTTAAAAATCAGACGTTTCGAACGTGGGACGTAAGGTTTATAAGTTCCGTACACGTTTATTAGAAATTAGTTATACACTTGCAGCAATTTAAAAGTAAGTTTCCAATAAAAGTAAAATGCATTATTTTTATTGGAAACTTATTTAAATTGTTGTAAATTTATATATTATTTGCGGCAAAACGACTTTTTGTTTGTTTTTTTCGTTAAAGTTTGTATTCAAATGTAGTACTCACAAAGAAAAAGTAGGCAAATCTAACCAAAAAAGACGATTAAAAATGCTTACAAATAAAAATAGTTCGTATTTTACTTTAAAGAAGACAGAGAAAGCAATTATGAAATTGAGCGAATAAAATAAATAGATTCATATTAGAAAAAGAATACAAGAAAAAGATAGCAGATGTGTTAAGTATTTCTGTAGATGTGTTGTATTGAAATATTTATGAAACTTAAATTAATTTGATGTAAGCCCAAGACTTTAAAAACTAGGTAATTTGCATTTCTGTGCACAAATTGGTAGGGCAGCATCATTTCTACTGCGAATATATATTACATTCATTACCCAAAACTAACGCGCTTTCACAAAAAGCAATATTTTAATATTTCATTAAGTTTACAATTATATTGTAATATTGAAATAATTGTTTTCCCGGGAAAAAACGTGTTGGAAAACATTCTACACAATTTTTAAAATCATAAAATCTTAATTTTTGGTAGTAATTCATTATAACATAGTCAGAAATTGATTTTAAAAATTGTTTTCGAAATATCAATAAAAAAGAGTAAAAAACAAGTTTTTTAAAATATAACCCTTTAACCGACTAAAAAGCAGAAAATAAATTTCCTTTAAATTAATGTCAGCAATTTCGATTTAAAATTAAGGGTTTTAGGCTACTTCAAAATCTGCAATGATGTTAGGAGAACCCAAATAAAACATTTCCGCTTTGTAGCTTACAAAATACGAAAGTTAGAACTTTAAATTGGCTCCATCCCGCTACCCTTTGCCCCCACACCCCCCTTTCCAAAGGGTCGTGTGGACAAACCCCCAGAAGGGCTAACATTAAAAAAAGGAGGTTAACATTTTAAAAAATTTTTGAAGTAAAGTTGTAAATTTTGAATTGTTTAGCGTTAGGGACAGACAGAAAGACAGACCTGGACAAATATATATATAAATTAAAAATTAGTTTTATTTCATTTTGTCAATAAGACCATCATTCATCATTGTAGCTTGAAGGAATTGGAAGTTATGCCATGGTTAAAAAAAGGGGTTTGAGTCCCCCCACGGGGGGGACATTGCATTGTCACCGGAGTTCTATCAGTGTTCAGCTCTCTACCTCATGTGGAAGTGTATGAAAAAGCTCACCGCAGATTTGAGGATATATATATATATATACTAGCTGTTACATACCCGGCGTTGCACGGGTTGTATACAATTTTAAAATAAATATATATAGGAATTTTCGACAACTTCAATGGCGCTGTAGTTTATGGTTTAATCCCCCCCTTAAAACTTGGTGCCAGTTGTAATCCCACTCGGTAAGAATCACCCAAAAAAAGTCCAAGGACGCACTTGGTGGCAGTAGTAATCCAACCCGGCATGATCCACCCAAAAAATCTCTAAGGACGCAATTGGTGGCAGTTGTTATCCCACCCGGTATGATTCACAAAAAAAGAGTCCAAGAACACACTTGGTGGCAGCTGTAATCCCACCCGGCATGATTCGCCCAAAAAATGTCCAAGGAAGCTTTTGGCTCCAGTTGTAATCCCACCCGGTATGATCCACCCAAAAAATGTCCAAGGACGCTCTTGGTTCCAGTTGTAATCCTACCCGGTATGATTCACCCAAAATATGTCCAAGGAAGCACTTGGTGTCAGGTTGTAATCCCACACGGCATGAGCCACCCAAAAAATTTCCAAGGACGCACTTGGTGGCAGCTGTAATCCCACCCGGTATGATTCAGCCAAAAAAAGTCCAAGGACGCAATTGGTGGCAGTTGTAATCCCACCCGGTATGATTCACCCAAAAAATGAGCAAGGGCGCAGTTGGTGGCATGGACCACTTAATATTCGATAGTTACTAAGTTACTTTTTAATAATATTTTTTGTTGAATGGGAGGTGCCACGCCCCGTTGTCCAAATCCAACCTCTTATGTCCTATTGCAAATTCCATTACTAACACAATTTTACCTTAAAATTTCAATAAAATCAGTAAAGCCGTGATATGGGGTAGAAAATTGTATGGGCGGTGCCACGCCCCTTGTCCAATTATTCCCATATTTGACACATAGCAGTACAACTCCATTCCAAATTTCACTAAAATATATCAATTAGTTGCTTAATTAGCTGGTATTTAAGTTATGTGTTGTGTGGGAGGTGCCACGCCCCTTTGTCCAATTATTCCCATATTCGACACATAGCTTGGAAAACATACTGTACAACTCTATGCTAAATTTCATTAGAATATATTCAATCGTTGCTTAATTAGCTGGTATTTAAGTTATGTGTTGTGTGGGAGGTGCCACGCCCCTTTGTCCAATTATTCCCATATTCGACACATAGCTGGGAAAACATACTATACAGCTCCATTCCAAATTTCATTAAAATATATCCAATAGTTGCCTAATTAGCTGTTATTTAAGTTACGTGTTGTGTGGGCGGTGCCACGCCCCTTGTCCAATTATTCCCATTTTCGACACATAGCAGTACAACTCCATTCCAAATTTCACTAAAATATATCCAATAGTTGCTTAATTAGCTGGTATTTAAGTTATGTGTTGTGTGGGAGGTGCCACGCCCCTTTGTCCAATTATTCCCATATTCGACACATAGCTGGGAAAACATACTATACAACTCCATTCCAATTTTCATTAAAATATATCCAATAGTTGCTTAATTAGCTGTTATTTAAGTTACGTGTTGTGTGGGCGGTGCCACGCCCCTTGTCCAATTATGCTCATATTTGGCATAAAGCTTGGAAAAGTTATTATGCAACTTCGTGCTAAATTTCGTATTTATTATTCAATTTTCTATTCAAATTCAATTCAATAGTTACTAAATTACCTTGTAGACATATTTTGTGTTGTATGGGAGGTGCCACGCCCATTTGTCCAATCCCAACCGCATATAGCCTATGTTACATGTCGATACCTATAGAATTTATCCTGAAAGTTTCAAGAGAATCGGTACAGCCGTTTAGCCGTGATTGAGGGACAAACAGACAGACAGATACAGACAGACAGACAGACACACACTCAGTTTTATAATATATATAGGGATATAGGGATATATCTGCAAGTTAATATAAGGGTTATGAAAAATGTAAAATGTATTTTTGAAGCCATTTTCTAGTTTTTACGATAATTTCTGAGTAAAGTAAATGCAATTGCTCTACGACGTTTTTATTATTAGAACCCAACAATTTTCATACAAACTTCCCTAAAATGCTACTAATAGTATCGCATACTAATGGAAGCAAGTACTTGATGTGGCAAGTATCGATTATAAGCTATTCATATATTATGCAGCACTTGTTGCTGTGAGAGCGTAAACGAGACAGCCATATTTCATAATTTTTCGTTTTGTGCTGTTGAAGAATTATGAAATATTGGCAGCATGGTTGCATTTCGGCATCGAGCGATGACATTGCGAATCACATCATTAGTTGCCGAAATACGACCATGCTGCCAATATGCAATACAGTAACCAAACTCAGTTGAGTTGCAAACCGTCGTTAAAATTAATAGTTGGTGAACCAGAGATTGTAGTTAAAAATTATTTAACAAATTTTCGAAGATTTGATTAACCACAGAAATAGTAATTGTTGTTTGTGTTTTCCATATAAAATAAAAATATTTTTTTTTACCACGTTTTATTGGTTAGATTACCCTGTGTAGATTAACTGTGTATATTTGCAGCAAACGTTCTCCAAACATATTAATTCTTTGAGTGTACATCTTCATTTAAAATTCAAGAACATTGAATCTCCCTATAGTTCAAAAAATAAAATCGAGTGCATGAACTGCTTAAGTCCTTCCAGTGCTCAACTCAGCTTTGACTGAACGGGGCGAGCTCAACCTCCACTTGACTTAACCAGCCTTGTCGATAGCAAGAACTCTGGCAGCAGAAGCTAAAATGCGTTTCGAGTATACTTGTCCTTTTTTTCCCGCCACTCCTTCACACTGACTCCCACTTTTCAATTTAATGACGATTTCTTATGCTTAAGTCGTTTAAACTGGTAACAAGTGGCTTCCACAACCACCACTGCGCTGCAATTTCTACTACAATTTTTTTATACCCCTTTTCCTTATTTTGTGCACTGTCTGCACTTTTCGTTGGTTTCTTATTCTTTGGCTTCTTATTTCGCTCCATTTTTTCTTTCCAATGCTTTTTTGTTGTTTTGTTTTTACGTTTTTGTTTTAAGCGAATCGAAAATGCTTCAGAAGACATAAACAATTTTTTGATTACATTTCCGCAAAGTATTATTTAGGTATGTATGTTTTTAAAATTTGTTCAGGAACTATTGTAAAGTTAATTTTAGTTTTCTAAATTAAAATGTTCGTTTTGCATTGCAATTACACAGTGCAATACAAAACGAGTGAGTAAGTTTCAGTCGGCGCAATATATTTAATGCCTCTATTGAAAGAGGTTATTTTCCGAATTCATGGAAAGAGTCATACATTATTCCTCTTTATAAAAGTGGAACCAAATCAGTCGTATCTAACTATAGAGGTATTGCTAAACTTAGCAAAGTTATTTGAACAAGTTGTCACAAAGCAATTGGTTCACTCGGTCACAACTTTAATATCTCCTTCACAGCATGGTTTTCTGAGAGGTAGATCAACATCTACAAATTTATTGGAATTTTCTTCATTAACAATAAAGGGATTTTCAAAGAATCTTCAAACAGATGTCATATATACTGATTTTAGTAAAGCTTTTGATAAAGTTAATCATTATTTGTTGATTGAAAAGCTTAAAAGATACGGATTCCCAGATCTTCTTTTAAAATGGGTAGAATCGTATCTGACAAATCGGAAGCAACAGGTGTTATTCGAATCATCAACATCAAAAACTATAGATGTCACCTCTGGAGTTCCTCAAGGAAGTCACTTAGGTCCTATTCTGTTTAATCTTTTTATAAATGACCTTCCTTCTGTCATTAAACATTCGAATGTACTGTTGTATGCTGATGACGTTAAATTGTTTCTATCCTATGACATCTTAGATCAACATAAGTTGTTACAATCAGATCTGACCAGTATAGCTATCTGGTGTGATAATAACTTAATGGAACTGAACCTGAAAAAATGTAAATTTATGACATTTGCTAGAAGACACCAACTTTCATCGCTGTATCATATAAATAACTGTAATCTAGAAAAGGTTTTTACTTTTGTGGACCTGGGTGTTACTATGGATCCAAAACTTCGCTTTCATCTACATATTGACTTATGTGTGAATAAGGCGAGGGGTGTTCTAGGTTTCATTAAAAGATGGTCAAAAGAATTTAATGACCCATTCGTTACCAAAAGCCTTTACATATCACTTGTAAGACCAATTTTGGAATATGCATCAGTCTTGTGGAATCCACAATATAACTGCCACTCTGATAGAATTGAATCGGTTCAAAAACCATTTTTATTATTTGCTTTAAGAAACCTTCGCTGGAATCCGAATCAGAACCTACCTCCATACGAAAATCGTTTAAAACTCTTGGACATCCCTACTCTAAAAAATAGAAGAACGATGCTTAATGTAACATTTTTGATTAAATTGATATATGGCTCTCTGAATTCTACATTTTTGCTTCAAGAAGATGATTTTAATATTCCAACCCGTCGTTCCAGATCTTTCATTCCTTTGATATTAAGTATGTGCCGTTCTAATTACGCGCAGAATGAACCTTTTCGTTGTATTTGTAGCCATTTTAATAGCCTGTATTCTGTCTTTGACTTGTCAGATTCACTTAATAAAACTACAACTTTTATTTTAAATGCATACACCCAGAAAACAAAAACTGTTGGGGCAGCAGAATTTTCGGCCAACCGAATGCTAGCGGCTGTCACAACATCTACTTTCAGATGTTGCAGCATCTACTGTCTGTTATCCCAACATCTACTGTCTGACGCAGCAACATCTCTTTCTGCAAAAAGAATGTCAAAAATAATGCTAACGTGTAAGAGCGAGACAACAATTTACTCAAATTGTGCAAATGAAAAAAAATATACAAAAAAAAGTATTACGAAAAAGAATGTAAGAAAAAGAAAGCAAATGTGTTTGATGTTGTCTTGTAAAACTATAGAAATAATTTTATAATTTAATTTCATATATAAACACAAGACTTTTAATGCGAAATAATTCTCAATTCTTACACGAATTTGATGGGCAACATACTTTTTACTGCAAATACATATGGTGTTTTATATCCACAATTAACGCGCTTTCATAAAACGAAATATTTAATTATTTCATTCAATTTGCAAAAAATTTAAAATGTTGAAATACGTGTTTTTCGGAAGTTAACAAAATAGAAACTATTCCGCACAATTTTTCGAAGCATAAAACACTTCTTTTTGTTTGCAATTCATTATAGTTTAATCATAATTAGGTTTTAAAAATATTTTCTAGATGCGTAAAAGATAAACAAGATGGATGCATAATAGTGATGGGTGATATACTAAAGGGGATGCCACACCGGCGTCAATTGACGCTGACAAATTTTTGTTGTTTGCCAAATTTAAATTTTTGTGGTTTGGCAAAATCCAAAATGAACACTAATTGAAAGAGCGAGTGAATATTTTTTCAAAGTGTTATTTTAATTGCTAAATTTGTTGAAGAAATACGTAATGTAATTAAAGGACGCTATTACAAATGAATTTTTTAATGAAATATTTTATGAATCAATTTAAAACATATTGATCTTCATCGAAGAAAAAAAGAAATTGTTTGTACATATTGATTAAAAAAATCTCTATGACCCCGAAATTGTCCAAAAAAACTTCCATTACCCCCATATACATAAGCGAAATTCTCGCATACTATACATCGCATACGATAAATCGTAAGTGTAGACCACTTATGTATAGCAACCTTTTTGTGACATAAAGATAAAAGGTGTCACGCATCAAAAAATTAAAATGCGTAAACCAGAGTGAAAATTCAAATAAATAGGGGTCAAAGGACGCCTGTGTGGCATGGGCTTAAGCCTTTAACTATTTTTCTGAATTAGTTTGCAGCCTTTGTAATGGCTGGTCAAATGTTTATTTTTGTGAATTTTGATAAAAGAAACTTTGATTAAAAGGAAGAAATCAATAAATAAAAACACAAAAGTTAAATTAAAAATGGATTTGCAACACTGTGGTCTTTTGCTTCCTGCATGGCATCACTGTTAGTTGTCACGGCTCACAAGCGAATTCAGTTGCTACACGCGAGCGTGGATTCGGTTGTGGTAGCTTTTTTATTTGAAATGTTCTGTCAGCTGAAAAAAAGTGGCTGCTTCAATCTACTATTCTGCTGTTATATCCGAATTGCACATTTTAGCGTTTCTTCTGGTATTACAAGCGAATTTGGGTCTCACTCAAGCGAAAACTAGAGCTGCAGACGAATATTTGTTACCACAACCTCGCGCCAAGCGATTATTTTTTTGTGTGTACTTAAGCCTTTGTTGCTCTTTGAGTTTTTGGACCGCTTAGGGTCTAATGAAATGACAGGGTTGCCAAACTCCACAAAGATCGGCATTGTTGATATTTCGAAAGTGTTGTATTTTTGTTGTATTTTGTATTTATATTTCAGCAAAATTTTGTTTTTTACTGTACATTGTATACAAATAAAACAAAATTTTTAGCTGAATTCACATTCGTTCCGTTACTGTTTACTTAACTGTTATATTTGTATTTGATTTTTTATATTTCGTATAAAAAAATAAAATACTAAAATTAATATTTGTAATCTTTGTCGCGTAAATTAACTGTTTTGATTGTTGCGTCTTTGTATTTTTGTTAAGTCTAATATCGTAAAGTAGAGAAAAATTTTATTTGATCAAATTCATATTCGTCGCATGAATTCTGATACTTCATAATATTTTCTTTTAATTCTATTGTTTATTATCACGTTAATCTTATATTATGTTATGTTTGGAAGAATTCTCTCTTGCATTCATAACCTAATTCGTGTTTTATTAATATGCGTTTAATCAGCTGATGATTTTAATCTGTAGCTGAAACGAATTTCAAGATATATTTACCAGCGATCGGTTGCACAGCGTAATCCGAATTACGGTCACCAAATCCGTGCGTCATGCGGATGTGATCCTCGGTCGGCTGGGCGGGTAAGTAAGACCGTTGGGATTCGTCGTTATAAAAAAAAAAAAAAAGAAAGTCGACTTCTATATATACTACAGAACTTTCAGAATTATCAAATCTCTGGCACCAAAAAGTGTGTTGAGTTGTGTAATCAAATGGGTGTACACTGTACAATGCACACAAAAATATATCTGTGATAAAAAAATACCTATGTATTTTGCAAAATATTGCTTATTTCAGAGTTTTGGAGCTTAAATCACATATTTATTTCTATAGCCACTTGTACACTGAGAAATAAATCAAAACGTTCCGAACCGTTGTCAATTTTCAGCCAAAACTGAATGTTCTGATTTTGACAACAAAACGTTTCAATTTTATTGAAACTGCCCACTGATGAATTGAAACGGCACATTGATGAATTGAGACCCAAATATTGTTGTTTCATGACTGACAATTTTTGTTTTGCGACTGAAATGTTTATGATTTCATGAATTGCAAATACAAAAAAAATTATTGGAAAGGCCTATTTTATATTAAATTTATATTTTTGTTACTCTTAATTTTTTTTTTAAACAACATTTTTGATATTTTATTGTTATATTTTATTTACGAAATAAAGAAATGGTATAAATTTTTGTTTACTTACCAAGATTTGAACGCTGGCCATTCGGACTCATAAACGCGCCTCTTAGCACACTCAAAGAATTTTTTCGTTCGTAAGAAACGAAAAATTAGACAAACATACACTCGTTTGATGTTGCGTTTGCAACCAACGTTTAAATAACGAAAAAAAAATTTCAGCTCAGCCAGGATTCGAACGCGGGACATAAGGTTTATAAGTTGCGCACATACACGCTGTGCCACTGAGCTACTTTCGTTCTATTAGATAAAAACAAAGCTTATATCGAATTCGATTTTAACAAAGTAAACGTTTATTAGTAACTAGCAGGGCCCGGTCCGCTTTGCTGGCCCTAAAAAAGTTCTTTTTGCCTTTAAGGTCATAATAAATTAATGAAAACATTTGTCACATATTTTTATTGGGAGCCCAAGTGTAGCATTTTGAAATATTGAATTGTATGAAAAGTGCCACGCCCCCTGTCCAATTCCAACCATATGTAACATTGAACTTAGAATTGAAAGCATAAAATCATGTCCCGTTGAAAAATGTTCATCGGCAGCCCAAGTGTAACATTTTTAAAATATTGAATTGTATGGGAAGTGCTACGCCACGCCCCGCTGTCCAATTCCAATATTTTGCATTGAAGGCATATAACCATCTCCCGTTTAAGAATATTCAATGGGAGCCCAAGAATGGCACTTTGAAGTATTGAATTGTATGGGCGGTGCCACGCCCCTTTGTCCAATTACGCCGATATGTTGCATTTAGCTTAGAGTTGAAAACAAGAAACCATTTGCCAAATTTTGTTGGAAAACATTAAATGAGAGGCCAGTTACAGCAATTTGAAATATTGGTTTGTTTGGGCGGTACCACGCCCCTTTGCCTTATTACGCCGATATGTAGCATTTAGCTTAGAGTTGAAACCATGAAACCATTTTCTAAATTTTGTTTGAAAACATTAAAAGCGACGCCAGTTACAGCAATTTTAAATATTGGTTTGTATGGGCGGTGCCACGCTTCTTTGTCCAATTACGCCGATATGTTGTATTTAGCTTAGAGTTGAAACCATGAAGCCATTTGCCAAATTTCGTTGGAAAACATTGTGTGAGACCGCTATTACAGCATTTTCAAATATTGACTTGTATGGGCGGTGCCACGCCCTATTGTCTAATCCCGACCATTTGTAGCCCAGATTATGGCTGGGGTCTTATAGTATGTTCATGGCACATTTCATTTTCTTGTGATCAAAAACGTCTGAGATATAGCAGTTTTTACCAACTTGTAGGCGGTAAAAGTGGGCGTGTCAAAAGCTATCCTATGTCACGACTTACGACCCCTAGAACACATATAAATTTTGATGAGAATCGGTGCTGTAGTTTTCGCGTCTACTGGTGACAAACATACACGTCTCTTTTATATATATAGATTAGTAAATTTGCCCGTGGCATGCTCGGGAAAAAAAACACTAATTTGAAAAACTAAATTTTTACTAAATATATTCATTTAATATGGGAAACCCCTGGGAAACGGTGCAGTCAAAACATATAAAATTTGACAGTTCTTCTAAGCAACTGCGCGTTTTCGAGGGTTTTCCCACTTTAAATGAATCCCCTTATTGTGTATTTTTAGATGCAAAATATTTTCTATGTTTTTATATGTAATTTTTTGTTATACAAATTGTGAAATATGTGAACTTTTATAAAATTTTGTTTGATGATGTAATTGTCGCCTAATGTGTAAAGTTGAACTGTTACATTAAAAATGAATTAAAAAAGAAAGATTAAAAAAAGAAAAAACTAGAGAGTGGACTATCTTTGGCTATACCGAAGTTGAAATACCCCCACACAGTAGGAAGAAGTACCTCGAACATATAAAAATGTGGTCTCCAGACCCAATTTTGAGCTAATTATAGGTGGTTTTGGAGCTCGGACCATGTCCAAAATCCATTTCTAAAAATTTCCAATTAAATCCACAAAAAAAAAAAAATTGGTCTCAAGACCCCATTTAGACCCTTATATATGTGGCTTCGGAACCTCGGACCATGTCAAAAATACGTTTCTAAACATTTCCAATCGAATACAACAATAAAAAATTTTTACCTTTTTTTTCGGTGTATGGGAGCCACGCCCAGTTTTTGTCCGATTTGGCTGATTCTCAGTATTCACGAGAAAAACATGTACCCAAAGTTTCAAGTCGATATCTCCAAAACTGCGACCGCTATCGTGCGGACGGACAGACGGACAGACGGACAGACGGACAGACGGACAGACGGACAGACGGACAGACGGACAGACAGACGGACATCGCTAAATCGACTCAGGAGGTGATACTGATCAAGAATATATATACTTTTCCATACCGGACACGCCTCCTTATGGGCGTTACAAACGTTGTGACAAAGTGAGTATACCCTGCCACAGTGAGTGTGGGGGTATAAATATGAAGCAATGGAATTAAAAAAAAAAGCTAGCGAAGCCACCTAACATTGTTTTCACCTGTTACGGCTAAACATTATTTCCGATTGTCGATTATTTTTATTGCAATGCGATTTAATCATGGGATTTTTTCAATTTTTTATTTTCGTATTATTTGACGTACTAAAACCGAATCTGAATCTTTTTTTGTAGCAAAAATCTGCTTTCCGAGATATACATTTTTTTAAGTTTTGATTTCCCCTTTTACAATTTTTTGAATGACTTCTAGGAAAGGTGTTCATTTTGTAGTATTTTTTTTCGGGAATTTTAATTTATAAATGATTCACATTTTTATTTGTTTTTATGAAATTTCTCACCTCAAACAAATATTTTTTATTGGAATATCGCATTTGCAAGAAACATTTTTGAGTATGTTTCGCTGCGGCTGCGGTATTTCGCGTTGGTGTGTGCGGACCTTAATGTTCTACTGGGGATATATTCAAATATGAAATGTAATCTAATAAGAAAGTGTAATATGAAAATCTAATACACCACAGAATAGGTGAAAATAGTGTCAGGTGGCAACGGTAGTCTTGTGGCAGTGTTATTTTCTTAAAGGTGGCAGCTTTAGGTCGAAGCTATTTTTGTTTGTATGTGAAATGATTTTTTGTGTGTGTATAATATACTGTATACCCAGCCAATAATTGTACGAACTTTTTACGAAGATCGTATTTTCCGAACTTTTCTCGATCAAAAATATTCGAGAAATGTACGACATTCACTCGTATATTACGATAGTCGTAATTTCATCGATAAAATATCGTTAACGTCTTCATAATCGAACTCGTTAACGACTTAGTTAACGAATTCTTCAACGACTTCGTTTACGAGTCTTTTAACGAACAAACGAATTCGTTAACGAGCACATTTTGGTTCGATAACTCGTTTCGATGCAAAATTAAGAACGAAGTCGGACTCGTAACCGTATCGTTATCGTGTGTCGCCTACGATTGTTTTGCCCGCATTTCGATCGAAAATTTTTCGTTTACGAGCTCTTTAACGATAAAATTATTGGCTGGGTATACATGAAAGCGTTTTGCATACAGCTTGCTGAAGTTAATCGATATTAGTTAAAGGTATTGTATAAGTCAAAGTGGCTTTGGCGAGTAAGCGTTTCGTTGGCCTTCATCTTACAATCGCTACGTTGTGGGTTCGAATATATGTGTGAATATATTGTAAGTGACTCTGGTTCCTTCTCACGACCGCAGCGTCGTGTAGACAAACCACCAGAAGGGCTAACATTTAAAAAAAAAAAGAAGGTTAAAAAATTTTTTAAGTGAAGTTGTAAATTTTGAATCGGTTAGCGTTAGGGACAGACAGATAGACAGACAGATAGACAGACAGAAAGACTGACAGAAAGACAGACCTGGACAAATATATATATAAATTAGAAATTAGTTTTTAATTTGCAACAATTTAAAAAAGTTTCCAATAAAAGTATTGCATTTTATTTTTTTTTTTTATTTGCGGCAAAACGACTTAATTTGGAGCAAATGTTTTCTCAAAAGTAGTATATTTGATGCAAAAGTTCTCCAAACATATTAATTCCTTGAGTGCACGCTTGCCTACTGCTGTGTTAAGTTTGTAAGGTTTTAACTGACTACATTTACTATGAAACTGCTTGGTTAGAATTTGAAACTGTTTCAGTTCTGAAATATAACTTTTTGGGGCCGTGGGTTCAAATCTCAGTCGGAGCTTTTTTTTGTTTTCGTTTTAGCACATTATTTTTTGTATTCTTTTTTTTGAGGGGTCGCTGGTCACGAAATTGGGGTTTGTTTTGCTGTGCTAACTCTAGATTTCTTGAAATCAAAGTTTAATACCTCAAATATGCACCAAAATTAAAATCGGCAAATGCAGAAATAAAGAAAAAAAAAAAGAGAATCGAAAAAAAATTAGGTCTGACTGAGATTCGAACCCACCCTCCAGTAACGCATACCATCTTCAAAAAGTGAAAATGTTTCAGTTATGTTTTAGAACTGTGCGGTGTTGAATATTTCGTAACGATACCCGTTTCAAATCATAACCATGCAGCTCTGATTTTTTTCCCCTCTGTGTATCATATCGAAAAGATGCCTGCTGAAATTTTCACTATGCCAAAGTAAATTTTGCCACTTAGATACAAAAAAAATTCTTCTTGTTATTTTAACATGAATCTCTTATTATTGCATCATGAATATATCCCATACATTTTTATACCCCCACACTCACTGTGGCAGGGTATACTAACTTTGTCACAACGTTTGTAACGCCCATAAGGAGGCGTGTCCGGTATGGAAAAGTATATATATTCTTGATCAGTATCACCTCCTGAGTCGATTTAGCGATGTCCGTCTGTCTGTCCGTCCGTCTGTCCGTCTGTCCGTCCGCACGATAGCGGTCGCAGTTTTGGAGATATCGACTTGAAACTTTTTTTACATGTTTTTCTCGTGAATACTGAGATCAAGTTCGAGAATCAGCCAAATCGGACAAAAACTGGGCGTGGCTCCCATACACCGAAAAAAAAGTAAAAATTTTTCAAGTCTTTTTTATTGTTGTATTCCATTGGAAATGTTTAGAAACGTATTTTTGACATGGTCCGAGGTTCCGAAGCCATATATATAAGGGTCTAAACGGGGTCCTGAGACAAATTTTTTTTTTTTCGGATTTGATTGGAAATTTTTAGAAATGGATTTTGGACATGGTTTGGGCTCCAAAACCACCTATAATTGGCTCAAAATAGGGTCTTGAGACCACATTTTTTTATGTTCGAGGTACTTCATTCTACTGTGTGGGGGTATTTCAACTTCGGTATAGCCGAAGATAGTCCACTCTCTAGTTTAAATTATTGTTGTTATGTGTGTATTGGTTCTATATACCAAAAAAATTATTCTGAGATGTAACGAAAAATTTTAATAATACACATAGTAGAATTCAATATTTTTTATTTAAATGTGATTTGAATATTTTAATATTTGGGGAATCAGTATCTCATATAGAAATTCAATACGCGCGTATTTAAATGTTTCCTATAAATAAAAAAGCTGCATAAAAGTTCAGTTTTGAAAAAAATTTTAATTTGCAGAAAACTTATCCCCTCCTTAGAGGAAATTCCCGTGCGCAGGATAAACATTATCTACTATAGTGACAAATTGGGGGTTTTTTGCCCCAATGTTTTTGACGTAAGAAACCGGTCTAGTTCCAAAATATTTGTGCAGTAGGGTGTACGGTTCCACCCAAATCTCTTTCACATGTGGTGAAGTGGCGAATTTAACATGCCGTTGTCATTGGAGGAAGCTAATAGCTGCCACCTCTGCATTACCTCCGGTCAGCTCGGAAGTAGCCACTACGATCTAGCTCTTTCCTAGCGGTGGAAAATTGACCGCTATACAATACTTGTAACCAGTTAATAAACAGTTACTGCAACTAAGTTACATACTAGCTTTCGGTAATTTTAAAAGTTTTTCGCCAAAATAACTCAATCTTTTTTTTTTAAGTAGCACCTTATTATTAAACTTTTTTTTTGTATAAATATATATTTTTTTGGAACCAAAACACTATTGATTTCAAAAGTATTATCTGAAAATAAAAATTGTAAAAATATAAAACTGCAAAAAATAAAAATAAAAAGAAAAAATTTTAAGAAAAAATCACAAAATAAAAGATTTGAAATCTGTAAAAAAAAAAGGAAAAAATATTAAAAATTAAAAAAAGGATAAACAAAAATCTGTAAAAATAAAAATATGAAAAATGTAAAATTGTTAAAATAAATATAAAAATCATTCTGAACCAAAATGCATTTATTTACCCTATGCACTTCACTCATTGACCATACTGTACGCACTGATTTAAATACTCGAATGCCAAAACTGAAGTCGTTGCTTTTGTATTTATGTCGCACAGGCGTGCTTAACAAAAATATAGGTTGCTTTGAAAATAATTTATATTAGCATTAAATCACTCACAACTACATTTTTTCACATTTATGCTTATTTTTCACATTTTATTAAATTTTTATTAAATTATAAAACATTTTTATTAAATTTTATTTACAAAATTCCAATATTTTCTAACATTTTCAATTATAAGAAAATATATCACTTTACACAAAACGAATGTCATTTCTCCAAAATAATAATTTATAATCTGCATCTCTAAAAGTGCCTGATTCACCCAGTGTAACTATAAAAAAGCTGTATACCCTATAGATCCAGTAAAATGGGAGTCAGTTGTTTCTTGTAGGGTAGGAATAGCTACAATAATGTGCCATTAACGTCCTTCCCACCCAATAATTAAACGAACCTTTTACGATGATCGTATTTGACGAACTTTTCTCGATCAAAAATATTCGAGAAAAGTCCGACATTCACTCGTATACTACGATAGTCGTAATATCCTGGAAAAAATATCGTTACCGACTTCGTAGTCGAAATCGTTAACGACTTAATTACCGAACTCTTTAACGACTTCGTTTACGAATCCTTTTACGACCTTTTTTCAGTGGTCCATTTTGTTTACATGTAAATAACAGCATAAAACACAAATACACCTTCACGTGAAGGTGATTTTGTGAAAATCAATTTATCAATCAATTTACCTAACAAATATTTCTACAACCATTGTAATATTTCTGAAATATTCCGAGGTGGCATCTCTGAGTACCTTTTTCCCTATTTCGAACTTTTCGAAAACGAAAACCGAATTGTTCGAAGTAACTGAAAAACAACTTAAAAGTGAGTTTCTTTATTTGTCAGTGAAATTTTAAGGTAAAAATATATTGTGTAAATAAGGAAATCACAAAAAAATATAATTTCCTTCATCATTTCATATATGAATTAGATATAAAAATGAGTTTTCGTGTTAATAGCTCTGCAAAGTCAGAAATTGTGCTCGCTTCAATTAATGAATTCACAAGAGCCAGATTTGTTGATCTAGCTATGCTCAGTGATGCTTCTGCTTGTGCCGAAAAGTACTTTCAGATGAGCAGTGCTGTCGCTGTCACTTCAATTGGAGTTTTTCACTCCGATTTATAATGCACTTCATCATTCCCTCTCAGTGATGACAGGGACTTTGCTCAAAAATTCCCACAAAAAAAAAATAAAAACCCTTTTTTCCCTCAACGGACAACAAAAAATACCTACGAAAATTCCCACACACAATTCCGCCACAAAATAACACAAATTTCATTACATAAACATTATTTTGGAAATTATATATATAAATTATATTATATTGTGAATACTACAGTTCGGCATTATTGGAGTCATAAAAAATTTTGTGAACATTCCTCTGATTTTATCATACAGGAGGTAAACCTTTTTTAAAGATGAAAATGGATGTTAATTTTGTAGCATTTCTTAAATGAATTTTCGTATGAGAAAATCAGATGAGAGTTCACAAAATCGGATTTATAGGAAAAAATGTTCATCGTAGATAAAAAATTATTAAAAGGTACTTTGTAGAAAAACTTCCAATATCCAGTATAAAAATATTTAAAAGAATGAAAGTAAATAAATTGCCTTTTTCTCTTCAGATTGATAGAAAAGTACCTTTTTCCCTTATAGTCAAAATCCAACCATAAATTCCCTCAAAAAGGGATCACTGCTCCCTCTTTTACGAAAACACTTCACTTTTCATAAAAAATTCGTTTTTTAGGAATAGATCCGGCGGAAGAATAGTGAGCAAAAGTCAAGTGAAATGTGGACAAAAATTCTAAAAATGATATAAGTATTTAAATTTTACAATACTGAAATGTCATTTAATGTAACAATCTGGCATTATTGTTACTTAAGTTACACTTAAACTCTTAAAATATAACAACAAATTTCATAATAGAGATGAAACGTTCGACAATATCTCACGAAAGCATTTTCAATATGTACACGCTCGCCAGGTTAAATTAACCAATTAATTAGTTTTTAATAAAGCATAAGTATTGTTATTGAAATTAATAAAAAATTTAAATTTTAATCTTTCACGATCGTCGTTAACGATCGAACAAAGTTTGTTGACGAGTATCATTAAGGATAGAAAAATGTTCGTTTACGAGTATCGTTCTAAGTATCGATCTAACACAGTTCGTTTACGAGCATCGTTAACGATCGAATAAAGTTCGTAAACGACTTCGTAATCGAATTCGTTAACGAGCACATATGTTCTCTCTGTGCATCGATAACGATAACTCGTTTCGATGGCAAATTGGGACCGAAGACGGACTCGTAAATCGTTATCGTGTGTCGACTACAATTGTTTTGTCCGCATTTTAATCGAAAAAAATCCTATTTTACGAGCTCTTTAATGATAAAATTATTGGATTGGTTATGTCACAATTATGTACATAACTGCAAATGTGTTGGCAGACATGTTAATTTAAGCTGTTAACACTCTAATACTAACATAATTACTTTGATATGTACCCAACATATGTAACTTTTTCACAGAGTCGGACCCGGGATTTTTTTTTTTTTTTATTAGTTATTTTATTTAATTGAATCACCTAATAATAACTTAGGTCTAACAATGATTTTTCAAAAATTCAGAAATTCAGCTTTTCTTTATAATATTCAGATTAAAACTATTTGCCCTATATCCATTGATTTAGGCAATGTAGAGTTATCGTAACTAATATATGGGGAATATATTAGTTTCGTTTGAGACGTGAGGGATTCAGAGGTCTCAGTAAATTTCTAGCTAGAATGTTTGGGTGAAACATGAGCTTCTGCTTGTACTTCGAGGTAAATTTCGGAATTTCGTCTTTTACTGCAGGTATATTCAGGTCTCTGTGGATGTTAGTATTTTTTATATACCAAGGGGCTCTGGCAATTTGTCTCAGGATTTTAGATTGGACTCTCTGGAGTTTTTCCACGTTCGAGGGAGAGGCAGTGCCCCAGAGTTCAATTCCATATGTCCATATGGGTTTTATTATACTTTTGTATATTTGGACTTTGTATGTGAGATTTAGCTTTGATGTCCTTGAGATTAGCCAATTTAGTTCCAATTGCTTTAATTTGATCTGAGTGATTTTAGATTCAATATGTTTATGCCATGTGAGTCGGCGATCGAGATGCATTCCAAGATACTTGGTTTCGGAACTTTCAGGGACGACTTGGCCGTTTATCTTTAGAGCAGGACACGAGCCCCTTCTTAGAGTGAAGGTTAAGAGACAGCTTTTGGATTCATTGACCTTGATTTTCCATCGATGTAGCCAATTACTTAGAGTGTCCAAGTGTTTTTGCACGTATAGAGATGCCATGTCTGGGTTTGAGTGAGAGCACATGATAGCAGTGTCATCAGCAAAAGTCGATATGAGAGTTCTATCACTTTTGGGCATATCTGCAGTAAAGAGAATATATAGCAGGGGCGCGAGGACACTGCCTTGTGGTACTCCGGCCAGTATTTCGTATTTTCGGGAGACAAAGCTTTTGTATTTTACTACAAATTTTCTATTCGTGAGGTAGTTTTTGAGTAGACAGTGCATATTAGCAGGAAGAATATGCTGTAGTTTGTAAATAAGTCCTTCGTGCCAGACTTTATCGAAGGCCTGGGTGATATCGAGGAAAACAGCGGAGCAATACTGTTTATTTTCGAAAGTGCCTTTTATTGAGTCAACAATGCGGTGCACTTGCTCAATAGTGCCATGCTTTTCGCGGAAGCCAAACTGGTTATCGGGCATCACTTGTTTTTCTAGAATTTTCGGTAGAATCAATTTTATTAAAAGTTTTTCGAAGAGTTTCGATATTACAGAGAGCAAACTTATAGGCCGGTATGACGTCACATTACTGGGATCTTTACCAGGTTTGGGAATCATTGTAACTTTAAATATATTGCACATAGTGGGTTATTGCAACTGTTGGCAGTTCTTTTATCATTGTTGGCGTTATCAAGTCCGGTCCTGGTGCTTTTTTCGGGTCCAAGCTTTTGTTTATTGCCTATATAAGTTAGTTTTTTTTAATCGCGATTGTACAAGAGGTATTATGTGGGATTAATGTTGGTATTGGGATATCACCAGCTGTCGTGTTCGGGGTGAACACGGTTTTTAGGTGGTTGGCAAAAGCTGCACCCTTTTCTGCATCGCTTCTGGCCCAGTTTCCATTTGGCAGCCTTAGAGGGGGTTCTGTCAGTATTGGTTTTTTCATATTTTTTGCAGCTCGCCAGAGCGAGTAGTTGATTTTGTGGGTGCGAGATGTTCAACAAATAGCTGGAATTCTCTTTCGGATTTCCTCTCAAGCTGCTTTTTTAGAATTCGAGAGACATCATTAAGCTGTTTTTTCAGATTTGGGGATCTGTTGTTTTGCCAATCGCGACGTATTTTCCTTTTATTTTTTATTACTTCTCTATGTCCTTTGGAGTACACTTTGCATAGCTGCGAGTTGAGCTTTTTGGGATTTGGGCGTGAGTGGCCGCTGCAGATGCTTGGGAAAGCAAGAGTGTGAAATTACTAACAGCTGTGTGTATTTCAACTTTCGTTTTTAGTGACACATTAGGGATAATGTGGGAGCTTATATACTTTCGATATTTGAGCCAGTTTGTGAGTTTGCTGGTCAGTTTATCTGGTGGATTGGCCTCAGAACTTGGCGCATACTTTATTGTGATAATAGTAGGCGTATGGTCTGATGAGAGATCTAGAGAGGATTCAATAAACAATTGGCTCCTTTTTACAGTTTTGAAGACTGCAAAGTCAATGACATCGGGGGTTTTGCGACTGTCAGTTGGCCAGTAAGTTGGCGTGCCAGAAGAGATCACGTCAAGACCGAGTCTGTTGACAGTGTTCAACAGGAGCCTGCCCTTTGGCGATATAAGGCGAGAGCCCCAATATGTATGTTTGGCGTTGAAATCGCCGGCAACGAGATACTTTTGTCCAAGAGAATGGAAAAAAGTCTGGAATTGTTGCTCAGATATTTTGTGTCTGGGCGGGCAGTATATAGCTGTTAATGTTAGGCCTTTTAAGTATTCATCGAGAGAAATACTTGTCGCTTGAATATATTCAGTGCAATAATTCTGGAGAGCGTAATGTTTTATACGACTTTTAATGAGAATGGCGGTTCCACCTCTAGCATTTCCGCTTGGATGCTTTGTGTCATAGAGTCTGTATCCTGGTAAATTGAAAAAGTGTTTTTCAGTGAAGTGTGTTTCAGAAATTAGCATAACGTCTATGCTGGACTCTTTCAAGAACTCGAGAAGTTCTAGTTTGTGATGACACAGGCCGTTTGCATTCCAGAATGATATTTTTAAACCATTCATGGCTTAGACATGAGATGTTGTAGTAAAAGACTTTGATTCTTTATCATTTCTTGCATCATATTTTGCATACCAGACATAAATTGAGACATATTTTGCATGAATATTTGTAGAGTTTGTTCAAGGCTACTACTAGGAGGAGCAGGTTGCGCGTGCACAGTGGCAGAGTGACCGCTTTTTAAGGCACTGGCGTAGGAAACGCCTTGTTTTGTAAGTGGGTTTGCGAAGGATTGTGCAGCGGATAGCGGAGGAAATTTTTGGGTTTTCCATGTTTCATGTTTTTGCGTCACATTTTCCGTCTTTTTTATGAAGCTTTGATAGACTGCACAGCCTCTATAGTTAGCAGTGTGATTGCCACCGCAATTACTACATTTTTTAATAGTGGAATCCTCTTTTGTTGTTGTGCACGAACCTGTTTCGTGCAGGTCTCCACAAATTACGCACACGCTGGGAAGAGTGCAGTAAGACTTTGTGTGGCCGTATTCTTGGCAGTTATGACACTGAATCGGTCCACTGCGCTTGTGAGGCACTTCAATTGTGATTTTGCGATGTAGCAGATATCTGAGCGAGTATATCGGGTGGGGTTCACCTTTTTTGAGCAATTTTGAGTCGAACTCTAGTTCCACACGAAAAAGGGGTTGTGGGATTTTTTTTTTAATACGGACTTTATTTGGAAGCCTTCATCGCTTAGTGCAGTTTTGATTTCGTCGCATTCTACGAAAGGCTCGATACCTTTCAGTACGACTGAGAGGCCTTTGGAACTTTTGAGCTGGTAGGTGTAGTAGCTCTTTTTGAGTTTATCAAAGAGATTGACAATTTTTCTATAATTGGATTCGCTGTAAATTTGGATTTTTGTTTCGTGTACTTGTCCCCTGAGAATAGAAATCACGTGGAAATTCTTAGGACCAATATTTTGAGTTATATCTTTGATGAGCGAATTAGAGTTTCGCTCACGCAGGTAGATAGGTGGGGGTTTTTGCGATTTCGGCTTGGGATCCGAATCATTTTCTTCAGCAAGAATCGCATATCGATTTTGCCCAAGCTCGAGAGATGGTTTAACGGGATTCGTCTTTTGAATTTTTGCCGAATGCCTATTCCCATTAGGGGGGGACGATAGTACTCGCTTTGCGAAGTAAATGTTGATTCCTGTCTGCACTGTCGGCATTTTGCTCTTTTGACCTGTATTAATGGAGCGAGTAGCGACCTTTGTTATGCGATTAGCGATTTCAGAAAATCCGCTATTCGTCTCACTTGAGTCAGGAATGGGGGTAAGGCCTACGGGGATTTCAATATATTTGCTAGGTGTATCAACCAAAGAAATTGACGATACAGAGTTACCTGTGTTTGCGTGTGCAGTATCGCTATGGGAACTCCACTGTATGTCTGGCGAGGGAATTTGAATAGGTTGTTGTTGTTGTTGCGGAAGCTGTTGCTGCGCACCGTCTTGCTGTGGAAGCTTTTGCTGCAGGGGTTGCAAAAGTTGTTGTTGTAGTTGCAGCTGCTGATGAGCTGTACCATTTCGTCCACTGTCTACTGATGACGGAGGGGTACGTTGCATGACGAGCGGTCACACTGGTACTAATTTCGCGTTTTTAAGGTTCTGGTCACCCTAATTAGAAAAGCGACGCATAAATGACGCGATGCGGTTTGTGTACTCGCTGATTTTTTTTTTTTTTTAACGTCAACGCTGTGTTGACTTTGCTGTCAGTGGATCAGCTGATTATATTTTGTTTATAAAGAATGTGTAATGTTTTAGCAGATATGTTGCGCGGGATAAAGTTTTTGTTGATGAAGCGAATTCGAATTGTGATTTTATTTGGCAATAAATTTTTATTCGCACAACGGATTGAACTGACGTTTTTGAACGGGATTGAACTCACGTCCTCCGGATTTTAAAGTATGTGCCGAGCGCTTAACACATTCGCCTAACTCAGCCATTATTGAACAAGCGCTTTAAAGTATAACTTAACAAACATTTTAAAATTGTTTTCCTAACAGTTTGAAAAACACTGATTTTAAAAATAGAAATTATCTTGCTGAGAAATCGTTATACAACTTTTTTCTAACAGTTTGAAAACCATTGGATATAAAAATAGCTTTTCAAAACGATCATTTCGTTCGTTAATGTACTCGTAAACGAAGTCGTTAAAGAATTCTTTAACTAAGTCGTTAACGATTTCGATTGCGAAGTCGTAAACGATATTTTATCGATGAAATTACGACTATCGTAATATACGAGTGAATGTCGGACTTTTCTCGAATATTTTTGATCGAGAAATGTTCGTAAAATACGATCTTCGTAAAAAGTTCGTTCAATTATTGGCTGGGGTGACGCACACAAATTTATGTACAGAAAACCGCACATAGAAATGCTGAGTAAAGAAGAGCAGCACTCAGAGTGTGAAGCAAAGTCAGTTTATTTTAAACGCTTTTAATTGTTATGTCAACACGCACAAACAAGTACAGTAGACCACCACACGCTAGATAAAAAGGTTGGCGATTTATTGGATAGTGATGCACAAATCATTGAGGCTTCGACAATCAACATTATTGATTCAAAAACATTTTTGTGTGTATATGAATTTTTCATAAAATATTTTTCGAATGGAATTTAAGCTTTTAAAAAACAACAAATTAAATACTTGTTTTTTTCTGTATTTTTGTAAAAGAGGTATTTACTTTAAATTTGATAAATCTTTAAAAATACATACATACTTTATCGTGTTGGTAGGTCCATTTCAACGGCCCAAAAATGCCCGACAATTTTTTAAAAGCTCATTCGAGGATGTTTGTGTATGCATTTGCCGCCATTTTAGATTTTTGAAACTCGAGTTCAATGGTCCAAAAATAATAGGGCGATTCATTTAAAGTGGGAAACCCCTCGGAAATGATTCAGTTGTGCAGATGATTTACGAATTGGATAATTGGTTTTGTGTGTGTTTTACTTTTGAAACAACAATTGGTGTATCTGTTCCCAATAAGTAGGTAAGTTTTTCGTGTTTAGCATGAAATGGAGCTGGCAGAATTTTATGATTATATTCGGATTCAGCGTGGCAAAAAAAATAATTTGTTTGATCGATCTAATTTAAAAAGAATTACTTTTTGTTTGACTATATTTATTTAAATATTATTTGTTTTGTTTAATGTAATATTTATAAAATATGTTTTCTTTGTCGAATTAAACTTAAAATATTGTTGCAACAATTTTTTCTTTAATTTTATATTAACTATTGTATTTAATTGGAAAATCCCGAAAATCCCGAACAAATCCCGGGATCCCGGGATCCCGGGATTGTGATTTCAAATCCCGAAATCCCGGATTTTCAAAAACACTTTATATTTTATATTTAAAGTGTTAAAATAAAATTTCAATTTAAAATTACTTTACTTATTCTCTTAAAAGTGATTACAATAAAATTTAAATTTTTTACTTTTAAATATAAATTTTTTAGTTTTAAATAAAGTAAACACCTTTTAATCTAAAGAAGTTTCCTTTAACAACAAACGTGTTTACTTTTAAACTGACAGTAAAGACTTTAAATACTTAATATAAACACTTTTAAAAAACTATTTTTTGTTTGCTTTGTGTATGAACCTTGAAGCACATGGGGTCTCTCACCTTCAGTAATGCAATAGTGCTACACGGTTAGTTAGGCCCATACTACAATATGGTGTCCTGGTATGGTGGACCGTCATCATGTACGACAGGTGCAATTAGAATCACTCCTACGATAGCTCTTGAAGCAATTCTCAACCTACCTCCGATTGCCCTCTACACAGAGAATCGGGAGGCAAAATCCGAATTAAGACTACTGGTAACAGGACAACTTACTAGCAGATCCTTCGGACACAGTTCTATAAGTCGGGATGCTACGGTCGTCTTGGACTATAGCATCCGCAATGTACCTTGGAAAAAGGATAAAAACCATTATATGACAGGAAGGCTGGCGTGAGGGCATGAAACCAATGCCAAATCTTTTAATATATACACGGATGGCTCGAAAATGTCACCTGGTGTTGGAGCAGGCGTTTACTGTGCTGAACTCAACATCAACAAACCTTTCAAACTTCTCGACCACTGAAGCATTTGCCAAGCAGAAGTATTTGCTGCCAGAAAGGCAGCGGGGCAAGCTATATATGCTGTCAAGCGACCACAAAAGCACTAACATCGAACTGGTGATCATCCAAAAATGTCCTTCAGCGCGTCCGGTTATTGGAATGATATTTGTAAGAAAAACTTAATGAAAAAGCCGGTTATTGAAGCTGTCCACTTATAAAGACTGTCCGTACCGAGGAATTTCACTGTATACCCATACCTCATGAGGTGTAGGGTATAACAAGTGAGTAAGTTTCAGTCGAGCAAAGCCGACTTATATATACCCTACACCAACTAGGCCATATTGGATCCGCCATCTTGAATTTAGCAATTTCGACATAAAATTCGAAATCAGCAACCCCAAAAACCATATACAAAATTTCATACTGTTTTGATGAAATCTTAAAATTTCGTTCGCCATATTGGATACGCCATCTTGAATTTTGAAATTCCAACATCAAATTCGAAATCAGCGACCCCAAAAACTTGTAGATACCAAGTTTGGAACTATTTAAGCAGAATATAAGTGAAAACACAATTTTCACTTATATGAGAGGTAGGCGTGGCAGTCGACCGATTCCGCAACTTTACGCAACGACAGGGGGTTGAAAATAAATTTAGTAGCACGGGGCTGCCCGACCGTGGATTTTCCGATCTCTGGACTTTTTTCATGCCATATTTTGGATTGTACAGTAAAAACAAGATATAAGTATCAGATTCGTGTTTTAAACCAGTTCGAGTAAAAATTCTGGAAAAAATCACACTAAAAGCCAATTATACCGTTTTTTTTTTAAATTCTATTTTAAAAAATTTTTAAATTATATATGTTTAGCTGCGACTTTTTCGCTAATTTTGCATATGAGAATGCGAGGGGGTCTCATAAATTGTGGAAGATATGCATTTTACCCCATCCCCTTTTTTGGCGCAAAAATACCAAAACAGCCAACACTTTTTTTGGGCGATTTGACATTTTTTTTGGGCGATTTGGTATAATGTCAAATCACCCAAAATGGGTAATAAATTTTTCGGAGATTTGAGCTGTAGCGACAAAATCGACCAGAAATTGTTTTTTGGACGATTTGTCATTTTTCTTAATTTTATGAACAACTAGCTGTTACATACCCGGCGTTGCACGGGTTGTATACAATTTTAAAATAAATATATATAGGAATTTTCGACAACTTCAATGGCGCTGTAGTTTATGGTTTATTACCCCCCGTAAAACTTGGTGCCAGTTGTAATCCCACTCGGTAAGAATCACTCAAAGAAAGTCCAAGGACGCATTTGGTGGCAGCTGTAATCCCACTCGGTATGATTCAGCCAAAAAAAGTCCAAGGATGCACTTGGTGGCAGTAGTAATCCAACCCGGCACGATCCACCCAAAAAATGTCCAAGGACGCAATTGGTGGCAGTTGTTATCCCACCCGGTATGATTCACAAAAAAAGAGTCCAAGAACACACTTGGTGGCAGCTGTAATCCCACCCGACATGATTCGCCAAAAAATGTCCAAGGAAGCATTTGGTTCCAGTTGTAATCCCACCCGGTATGATCCACCCAAAATATGTCCAAGGAAGCACTTGGTGTCAGGTTGTAATCCCACCCGGCTTGAGCCACCCAAAAAATGTCCAAGGACGCACTTGGTGGCAGCTGTAATCCCACCCGGTATGATTCACCCAAAAAATGTCCAAGGACGCACTTGGTGGCAGCTGCAATCCCACCCGGCATGATTCAGCCAAAAAAAGTTCAAGGACGCACTTGGTGGCAGTTGTAATCCCACCCGGTATGATTCACCCAAAAAATTTCCAAGGACGCACTTGGTGGCAGCTGTAATCCCACCCGGCATGATTCAGCAGATGGTGGCATGGACCACTTAATATTTGATAGTTACTATGTTACATTTTGATATTATTTTTTGTTGTATGAGAGGTGCCACGCCCCCTTGTCCAATTATTCCCATTTTCGACACATAGCTGGGAAAACATACTATATAGCTCCATTCCAAATTTCACTAAAATATATCCAATAGTTGCTTAGTTAGCTGTTATTTAAGTTACGTGTTGTGTGGGCAGTGCCACGCCCCTTGTCCAATTATGCTCATATTTGGCATAAAGCTTGGAAAAGTTATTATGCAACTTCGTGATAAATTTCGTATTTATTATTCAATATTCAATTCAATAGTTACTAAATTGCCTTGTAGACATATTTTGTGTTGTATGGGCGGTGCCACGCCCCTTTGTCCAATCCCAATCTCATATACCCTATGTTACATGTCGATACCTATAGAATTTATCCTGAAAGTTTCAATAGAATCGGTACATCCGTTTAGCCGTGATTGAGGGACAAACAGACACACAGACAGACACACACTCAGTTTTATAATATAGATCAAGAAAACTCGAGCGATTTTTTGCTAAAATTTTTAAACTACGGCGCTTATAACATCACCCGCAGTGTAATAGTTTGTAAAATTTCAAACGAAAGAAAAAGAAAAAATTGTTGCAAAAAATCGCAGGAATTTTTGCTAAAAGTTTACATTTATCTTTTGTATTGAACTGCGGTAGTAGTCAGTGCTATTAACCATCAAGAAAAATATTATACAAAATTGTTTCAAATGCAAATGTTTACCATGCAAACATTTGTATATTTGTCATGAGTGCAATTTAAAATTGCAGGCGCAATCTATTGCCGAATCACAACCGCATTGTTCTTGCCCTGCATGTAGGAAGAAAGTTGAAAGCTCTATACAAGTTTTTTACCTTTCCAGAATAACAACATTTTTTTCAACGCAAGCGGTTATTCTTTTTCGCTAAAAAATGTAATCAAAATGTTTAAATATCATTTTTGGGCGAAACTTTAAAAATTTTTGGCCGTTTTGTCATAATGACAAAAGACCAAAAAAATTCGGTGATCTGACATAATGTCAAAACGCACAAAAGTAGTCATTTGGGCGATTTGGCATTTGCATTTTTGGATTTGGGCAATCTGACGGAGAGCCACCTTTTTCACGTGTTGTACAAAAAAGGGGGCCAATTTCACAAAAGGAAATTTTTTTTTTTCCTTTTTGGTCATTTCACCTATCGCCAAATAAACAAAAAGGGGCCCTAAGACCGGAAAGGGTCCATAGGGGCGACCATAGGAAAATCAAATTGCGTTTTTTTTTGTCGTTTTGAAACCCATTTTCAATTATTTACGTGTTCAGGGTTTTGGTAAAGTTTAGACCGTGCACTCTAAAACAATTTGCGATCACCAACAAAGATTTTGAGAGAAGGTTTTAGACCAACAAAAACCATATTTCGCGCTAAAATTAAAAAAATTGTTATTAGCTTCCAGTTAAAAATCAATATCTTCCAAATTTACAGGGTTGTTTTTCGATATAAGAGTTCTTTGCAAAAGTATTCGATACTCGATACTCAAGTTGTATGTGTACCAGGGATAATTTTATCAGTACAATTTTGATGATTTCCTTGTGCTGAGACATTTGCAGTACAATTTTATAACTTTTCAAATTGAACAAATAAATACTTTGGACACTATACAAGAAACAAAAGATTAATTACCAAAACGAATTTCTCTTTACCAATGTTTAAAAAATAGCCCAAGAAATTTTTGGATTTCCGCATTCTTCAGCTAACATAGGAATAATATTTTCCATAATAATATCGGTTCCTGTTCTCAGATTTAAAAAATATCGATTTCGGATCCTGGTATCAGACTTTTCAAAATATTGGTTTCAGTTTCAGTCAAAAAAGTTTTAATTTTAAAGTGAAAGTAAAAAAGACAAAAGTTAACTAACAAAAACTATATTTACGACTTATAAAATTAGGAGATGTAACCAAAAAAAATTAAACGGTTTCGGTTCCAGAACCCGTTTCTGGCGGTCCCTGCTCGTAACAAACCTCACCAATCTCATTGAAGCATAAGATTGTGCTTTGATTTTATGTTTTAAATTTTTTAGTAAAAATATTTCTTTTTATTATAGCCCTTATATTAACTTGCTTTGGGTGGACTATCCTTATATATATTATAAAACTGAGTGTGTGTCTGTCTGTATGTCTGTCTGTCTGTCTGTCTGTTTGTCCCTCAATCACGGCTAAACGGATGTACCGATTCTCTTGAAACTTTCAGGATAAATTCTATAGGTATCGACATGTAACATAGGCTATATGCGGTTGGGATTGGACAAAGGGGCGTGGCACCTCCCATACAACACAAAATATGTCCACAAGGCAATTTAGTAACTATTGAATTGAATTTGAATTGAATATTGAATAATAAATACGAAATTTATCACGAAGTTGCATAATAACTTTTCCAAGCTTTATGCCAAATATGAGCATAATTGGACAAGGGGCGTGGCACCGCCCACACAACACGTAACTTAAATAACAGCTAACTAAGCAACTATTGGATATATTTTAATGAAATTTGGAATGGAGCTGTACAGTATGTTTTCCCAGCTATGTGTCGAATATGGGAATAATTGGACAAGGGGCGTGGCACCGCCCATACAATTTTCTACGTGGCACCTCCCATACTACAAAAAATATTATTAAAAAGTAACTTAGTAACTATCGAATATTAAGTGGTCCATGCCACCAACTGCGCCCTTGCACATTTTTTGGGTGAATCATACCGGATGGGATTACAACTGCCACCAATTGCGTCCTTGGACTTTTTTTGGCTGAATCATACCGGGTGGGATTACAGCTGCCACCAAGTGCGTCCTTGGACATTTTTTGGGTGAATCATACCGGGTGGGAATTCAACTGGAACCAAATGCTTCCTTGGATATTTTTTGGGTGAATCATGCCGGGTGGGATTACAGCTGCCCCACAGAGTGTTTTCTGACACTTTTTGTTTGTGAATCATACCGGGTGGGATAACAACTGCCACCAATTCCGTCCTTGGACATTTTTTGGGTGGATCATGCCGGGTTGGATTACAACTGCCACCAAGTGCGTCCTTGGACTTTTTTGGGTGAATCATACCGGGTGGGATTACAGCTGTCACCAAGTGCGTCCTTGGACTTTTTTTGGGTGATTCCTACCGGGTGAGATTACAACTGGCACCAAGTTTCACGGGGGAATAAACCATCAACTACAGCGCCATTGAAATTGTCGCAAATTCCTATATATATTTATTTAAAAATTTTATACAACCCGTGCAACGCCGGGTATGTAACAGCTAGTATATATATATATGTATATATATAGGGTTACCAGATGTACTCTTTTAAAGTATAGTTCTCTTTTTTACTGTCACTTTTTTCCCGAAAGTACTATTAAGTACTCTTTTTCTTATTTCTGTGACTTTACCATATAACAACTGAATGTATCGGCTCAGTAAGGTTACCAATTTTTATTATTCGTCAGAATTTAAAAAAAAACATTCAAATATTATGTTTGTTAGTGAAGAATCTTTCGTCCCATTACATTCAAAAAGTTACAAAAATTCTTAAATGCTAGGATTCAAACAAAAAATTTAGTATGAAACATATCACTTTTTTAACCGAAATATCAAAAACAATTTAGAATACTTTTTATCCGTTTAATTTATTTGTTTTTCACCTAGTTGGAGCTTCAAATTTAAATTCATTAACGCCTAAAGAGACCTAAGTAGTACATTTTAATTTTAAATCGGGGTATACGTTGGTGATTTTACAAAATTTTAAATTGATTTCTTTAGTATTTCAGATTTAAAAATACTTTGGGCATAAATTATTGTATTTTGCTACTTATGTAAATAAGGGAGTGTCGGGTATTTTGCCACTAGTTTCGTACTTTGTCTGTTGAAATCGGTTGGAATATCGAGAAACCCAAGGCGCCATTTTAAAGGTTTGGCTATCTTACCACCATAGACGATTTTCCTTCATGTAAAAACAAGTAATTTTGTAAATGTCCAAAAAGTGTCAGATTACCCGATTATGCGGGTAATGTGGCACTAATAAAAAATACGCTAAAAAGCATAAATTAGCATAAAAAAACTAAATTAAAACGAATTATATTTATGATTTCTTTAACATTAATTAATAATATTGGACAAAAAAAAAATAAACCTGTAGTAAAAAAAAAAAATAAAAAGAAAAAAATTATTTTTTTTATTAATTTTAACATTATTTATTCGTTTTAGCATACTTCTTCAAAACCAACGCCATAGATACTAATAATGCATAAAATATTTTAAAATTGCAATAATCAATGAAATCCAACAACAAAAACTGTAAAAAATCTAGTGCCAATTTAGCCGGCAAAAAAGTGCCAAATTACCCGACATTTATTATTGATTTAAAAAAAACATATATTTTTGTTGTTTTTGTTAGAGTAATTGATATCACTACAAAGTAGATTCGAAAACCTACCTAATGTTATTAAAGATATTTCCGATATCTTAAATAACACCACTTTTATCGGAATTACCACAATAGCTGAATTTAAACTTTTTAACTAGAGAGTGGACTATCTTCGGCTATACCGAAGTTGAAATACCCCCACACAGTAGGAAGAAGTACCTCGAACATATAAAAATGTGGTCTCAAGACCCAATTTTGAGCCAATTATAGGTGGTTTTGAAGCCCGGACCATGTCCAAAATCCATTTCTAAAAATATCCAATTAAATCCACAAAAAAAAAAAATTGGTCTCAAGACCCCATTTAGACCCTTATATATGTGGCTTCGGAACCTCGGACCATGTCAAAAATACGTTTCTAAACATTTCCAATCGAATACAACAATAAAAAATTTTTACCTTTTTTTTCGGGTACTGAGATCAAGTTCGAGAATCAGCCAAATCGGACAAAAACTGGGCGTGGCTCCCATACACCGAAAAAAAAGGTAAAAATTGTTCAAGTCTTTTTTATTGTTGTATTCGATTGGAAATGTTTAGAAACGTATTTTTGACATGGTCCGAGGTTCCGAAGCCACATATATAAGGGTCTAAATGGGGTCTTGAGACCAATTTTTTTTTTGGTGGATTTGATTGGAAATTTTTAGAAATGGACTTTGGACATGGACCAGGCTCCAAAACCACCTATAATTGGCTCAAAATAGGGTCTTGAGACCACATTTTTTTATGTTCTAGGTACTTCTTCCTACAGTGTGGGGGTATTTCAGCTTCGGTATAGCCGAAGATAGTCCACTCTCTAGTTTTTTGAAATTTTTGTAATATGTGGTGTAAAACCGAGGAGTTTGCTACTTTGTACTCTTTTTTACTCAAGAGAATCTGGTAGCCTTTAGTGTTGTTCCGATACTACTACTCACAAGTACATACTCGATACTTTAATTTTTTTTACTGGTATTTTTTCCTCGATAGCTCTAACGAGTATGTTACTTGGTATCGATCAAATATTTGGTATCGATACCAACCGAAGATAATTATTTTACTTATTTTTATAAAATACAATTTTTTTGATCGATAACAATAAAAAAAAACATTTTTCAATAAAATAAAAATTTTTTTAAATTTTTTAAAAAAAAAAAGTTTAAACAACAGTTTTTTCAAAAAATATACAAGATTTTAAATCTTTTTAAGAAAAAGTACTCGATATCAAATACTCGATACTTTTATTCGACATTTTTGCAAGTATCGTGTTTTCCATTCGATACAATTAATGACTAAAAGCATCGATACTTTAGTGGTATCGGACCAACACTAGGTAGCCCTATATATATATATAGATATCCTCAAATCTGCGGCGAGCTTTTTCATACACTTCCACTTAAGCTAGAGAGCTGAAATTTGGTACACAGATAGAACTCGGTTGACAATGGGTTTGGGGTCAATCAGAGGCGTAGGGGGCCGTGGGGGGACTCAAACCCCTTTTTCTTAAACATGGCATAACTTATAATTCCTTCAGGCTGCAATGATGATAGGTGGGTTCTTATTGACAAAATGAAATTGTATACCTTTTAGAAAGGGGATGGTGGGGGTAAAGGTTAGGGGGTTGGAGCCAATTTAAAGTTCTAACATTTGTTTTATTTAAGCTACAGGGCCCAATTTTTGTACTTAGGTTCGCAATGGGGATAAATACTAAAAAAAGGGTGGTAAAAGAGGGGGAAATTTAAAAAAACGAAGGAGGGGAAAATAAAAAAGAGTAAAAAACAAAATTTTTTAAATTTAACCCTTAAACCGATCGAAGCAGAAAATAATTTCCTTTCAATTAATTTCCGCAATTTCGATTTAAAATTAAGGGTTTTTGGCGACTTCAAAACCTGCAATGGTATTAGGAACATCATTGAAAACTCCCCTTGCCACACCCCTTTTTCAAAAAATCCGTCTCGGGAATCTGTAGCCATGGTCTCATAGAATATGTGTGTGAAATTTCCACTCTCAAACTCCACTATTTGCTTCAGCAGAGATAACTTTCCACAATCCGCCCACTTTTCGAATTACCACGCCTCCTTTTAGAAAATGCAAAATCTTGCTCTGGAATCTCAAGCCATGGTCTCACAGAATATATATGTGCAATTGCAGCTTCCTAGGTCCACTGGTGGCTTCAGGAGACCTACTATATCTGATACGCCTATTTTTCAAAACTGCCACATCCGGACAAACAATGGGATTTTATAGTGATGTAAAATTTTGCAATACAAACTTCTTCATTTTGTTGGAACAACAAAATTTTTCATTTTAAGCAGATTTGAAAATTATCTGAAAGAAGAATACCAAAAAAAATAACAACATAACAACAACAGTTGTAACAAGAATTAAATTTCTGCGAATATTTTTTATAAATGCAATAAAAAATTTAATAAAAAATATTTCTAATGTTTTCATGTTTATTTATGAATATAAGATCAAGAAAATAAAAATTCTTCAATACAGTGAAAATACTGTACAGGAAAAACATAATTTTGTAAAGCAGAACTTTAGAAAAACAATTAGGGAAATCACAAGGGTCTCGTATCGGTCGTATTATTGTATTGTCGTTAAAAAATTACGCTACTTGTGAAAATGTTGTTGCTGTTTTCAATACAAAAAAAATACGATAACACAACATTGCAACCTATGTTTCTATGACTCTCGTATTGATTCTTCTACTTATTTGAAAATTAATTAGAGGAAATTGTTAAAATTTCTTTTAGGGACTATTTTTAATGCATAAAACGTGCACGACTTGCTGAAAATATTGCAACAAAGATCGTGGAGACCAACAAAACTCTTCCTCTCACAACCATTGCATTTTTTTCAAACGACAATACGAGACCCTTGTGAATCCCCTAAGTATTTTGAAATACAGTAAAAAAAAAAATACAGTATTTTGGAATACAGAATTTTTCCTTTACAGAACTTTAAAATGCAGAATTTTAGTTTTACAGCATATTAAAAATACTGTACAAATTTACAGCATTTAGGCAATTCAGTTTTGAAAAACAGACAACAGACCCGCTCCCGAGTATTAGACATAACTCCTGATAACAGTGTACTCTCGGATAGCTATCTTAAAAAATGTATTCGGATATAAAATAGCGATACTACACATATAGCCATATATCTGATAAAATAAACCAAAGATAATTTTATGACAGCAATAACTTTTTGCCATGATGCGGTCTAATATACATAAGTGTGTTTACATTTGTTGCAATGTGGTAATGGGCATGCGGCAGTGCGTGTAAACTACGCTTTCTTGCGCCTCTGCGCCTAAATGAATACTTCAAAAGTAGTTGCAAAGCTAATGAGCTTTGTTATTGTCTAGACTCTAGTGGGAAGTACGGGTTACTGGGTGTGAAGGAGCAACTTTGTTTAGGGTTATGTCATTAGCAGCAGTTGAAGTTATTAGTAACTTTGCAAGTGATATGTGTACTCACTATCTCACACAAACACAC